>JAGFPH010015430.1:0-21265 GCA_018207615.1 Philaenus spumarius | reverse complement strand
CCTTTGTTTATACGAACTTTTTATTTTATTTTGACCCATAGAACCGTTCCCCAAAGTTTGGATGTTTACTCGTGGGGCACCCTGTATATTAAATCGGATCATTAGCAGTTCGAACGGATGACTTAATGCTGAAATATGCGCAGCAAGCGTACGCCTCAATGAGACAGCGGGTATATATAGTTACCGGAATCTATCACCACATCTGCACCAACATTGACTCATTAACGACAATTAGAAGGAAAAACTGATAACGTTACATGTGTTCGATAGTTTACGATTTTCTGAATGCTATAAACGTGAGAAATTTCTAAATATAGAATTACCACTTTGGTAGAATATAGTCTGTGAGTGATATTTTCATGTGCAAACTTATATTGCTGTACAAACTTTTACTATCCTTATATATAATTCTGTAAGCGAAATTTTAGATTCAAAATTGTGGGAATTTGGTAAATCGGAGGATGATGGGAGAGGTGTCAAATTAAAGGTATCGATTCAAGGAACGAGGGAAAAATATAAGTTTTTTCTAAAATTAAAAACTAAGGGGTTTTTGAGATCTCCGAAAAACGAAAAATCCCCATAAGAAATGCATGAGAATTTAAAAACGTACAACAGCTGTTCTGCAGTTTACATTTGGTATTAAATAAATAAATTAAAAACATAAAACAGCTGTTCTGCAGTTTACATTAAAACATTTGGTATTAAATAAATAAATTAAAAAGCATAAAACAGCTGTTCTGTAAAATAATATGACAGTTAAAGTAAATTATATTTTTAAATAAAATCTGCTACTTATTAACCTATAAAAGATACACGTTGACACACACATTGAGAAACCTTATAAGTGTGATTTTTGGAAGGTTGTATGCCTGTCCTATTAACTCTTCATACATTTATACTAATATCATAAAGAGGTAAAGTTTGTTTGTTTGTATGTAGGGGGTAATGTCTGGCACTACTGAACCGATTGAAAAAATAGTTTTACTGATAAAAAGCTACACTTTACCTGAGTAACATAGGCTATAATTCATTTCGATAAAAACCTTTTTTATTTCAATATTTGTAAATTTAGTCGGAAAAAATTCTTAGGTTAGGCCTAGAATGATAAAATAACACATGTATTTACATTTATTACCAAAACAATAAATTGAATGAAAGAACAGATAATATATAGCTGTCTGTTCCAATATTTCCATTAACAGCTAATTTCAAAATTTGAAGCAATTATTTTTGTATTTCTAGACTTTAGGTTAGGGTTTTAAAGTGTAGACCTGAGCCTTGCTGGTTCTTTTAACCATTATTATAACTGCTGTTATGAAATATAAGAAATAATTTGATTTGAACATTTATCATTATTTATTATCTTAATTTTGAGGTTATTATTATTAATCATATAACTTTATTATAAATAAAACATAACATTTGTTTTTAGAAGGTTCCATTGGGGGTTGGCGTGCGGAGCACGCAGGGATCTCCCCTAGTATACTATATAAGTATCAACAGAACACGGTTTTTCATTACAAAACGTTTAATATTTAAACTCGTTTCGACGACCAAGTCATCATTATCAGTAATGTTTACAGTTGCAAATTGATGACGACGACTTGATCATAGAAACATGTTTAAATATTAAACCTTTTCATACGAGAAACTCTTTTTTGTTGTTATTCTTTCTCATAAGTCCGGTTGAAGTTAAAATTTGTATATAATATAATTAATAATCTATACTAATGTTATAGAGGTAAAATTTGTTTGTTTGTATGAGGTAATCTCTGGCACTACTGAACCGATTGAAAAAATAGTTTTACTAATAAAAAGCTACACTATCCCCGAGTAACATGGTTGTAATTCATTTTCATAAAAACTATGAATACCGTACTAAGTGTATACTATCAACAGGGATATTTCTTATTTCTTGTACTACTGTAGTGCAAATCTTTTCAATTCGATAAAATGCTAATTGCAATGACAGATAAAATTGCATAGACAAAATTAACACTCTACGCCAGTTCTCTTAACCAGCGTGGGTTTTCTCTGGAAATATTTTCTTACCGTCAAGCTTTCGAGGTGCTCCATGCTCGTCGGTTCGCCCAGTGATTTCGGGAGCTTCGGCAGCCAGTCGTAAGTGTGGGGCCACACGCCCAGCTGCGTCGCGAAGCTGTGTTGGAAGGTTTTCTGGACCTGTAAGAAGAAGAAAATCTATTGTCAGAGATTGAATGAAAATCGTTTAGTTTGCACATTTTCAAAGGAATTACAGTTTCGAATTTTCATTTTTGGTTTTACTAGACTACTACTTGGCAAAATATTATAGTTTTCAACAAATCAGTACATACATGTAAATAAAATTAAAGTGTATGTCTGAGATTTTTAAATAAATACTTTTTTCTAAGCTCTTATGATTATTCGCACTTTAAAAATCGTAAACATAAATTTTTAATTTTTTGTCTGTTTGTCCGGTATGATCTCCGGAATGGCTGTAACCAATTTTGATGAAACTTTCATTTGCATGCAAAGGACTTTTCAGAGATCAATCTAGGCTACATTTTATCCCGGAAATGTTTAGGGTTTCTATTTAAAAATTGAAAGGAATAAAAACTATGGCTTTTTCTACCGGAAATCACTCACAACCATTAAAAATAAAACTGATTTCGATAAAAATCTATTTTACTATATTCGCTAGTTTAACCGTTAAATATATACCAAAACAGTATGCAATAGTGTGAAATGAAGGCTACTCATATTCAGTCATTACCTGATTTGTAATGTGTGTGTTCGTTCGGAGTTATGATCAGCAAACTGGCAGAAAACGAGTTTTTGAAGAATAAACTTCTAAAGGGGGCACCGCGTCCAAAACCTTTTTGCTGAATCGGATTTTAATGTGTATATAGTAGAGTACATAGTTTACTTGGTAATACCTCTGAAATGGATATTGTGCTTCCTCATTTCGCTAGCTGTGTTAAAATAAAATAGTTTACTTGGTAATACCTCTGAAATGGACATTGTGCTTCCTCATTTTCGTAAATTGTGATAATACACTTTAATCGGTAGGCCTAATACCTCTGAAATGGACATTGTGCTTCCTCATTTCGTAAATTGTGATAAAATACTTTAATCGGTAGGCCTCTAATACCTCTGAAATGAACATTGTGCTTCCTCATTTCGTAAATTGTGTTAAAATAGTTTAATCGGTAGGCCTAATACCTCTGAAATGGACTTTGTGCTTCCTCATTTCGTAAATTGTGTTAAAATACTTTAATCGGTAGGCCTAATACCTCTGAAATGGACATTGTGCTTCCTCATTTCGTAAATTGTGTTAAAATAGTTTAATCGGTAGGCCTAATAACTCTAAAATGGACATTGTGCTTACTCATTTTGTAAGTTGTGTTACACTTCTCCCGTGTGGCATTAAGCACACAATTTTTTTAGCGTTTATTTGTGAGCTAATAATTTAGGTAGGCCTAAAAGGGATACACAGATCGAAGGGATTCGGGCCATGGAACTCGGATCCAAATGCGTTTAGTTGCGTATAATGGTAAGGCACAATATTTACCCCATATTCCTTCACATCTACGAGCGAAACAGCTGGTGCTAAATAAATACGTTTAATAGTTTGAACCAAAAAACAACGATTTTTATATTTTACGCAACCGAACAGTAAACAAATTTACGAATTTCATTCTATGGTGATTTTATATCGAAGGAATACGTTGTTTTTTATTGGAATTATTTTCTAATCGAGTTTATTAAAATTAAGTTTGTATTTCTAACATTGCACACGTACCGCACTGTATTTCATCGCGATCGGTGGTACTGAAACTCGTATAAAATATTTTCACAGATGGACTAAGATATCTATCGCGTGAATTGACAGTAATGAGATGGGTTGGACGTGCATGTGCATGCCGGCGGTATTATACATCTAGAGTGTAATAACTTACAAATTGGGTTCTGATTGTTCGATAATTATTTTTCAAGACACGCGATGGTATTCCCTCTCTCTTTGCCATTCCGCGTGTGACGAATCGCTGTACTAACGATTTCGAAATATTTACGTTATTCCGTCGGACGGAAAACGATGGCGGTCGAAAATTCCCGTAATCTATACCGCACGATCGAACGTCGGACAGGAAGGGGTGGTTCGAAAACGGGTTAGTTTTTGGAAACAGTTCGAATTGAAACGACGAAATCGTCGGGAGAATGTTTTCTAGACGGTCCTGCGCGTTGTGTACACGCGAGCTATTGACATGGCATGTTAGGAGGCTGCTAGAAGACAAACGACACCGAGGCTTTCCGTCCGGTCTTGATTGATTTGTGTTCACACGATGGGAAGATCCGAATATTTGCCGTTTATGTCATCTATATACGAACGAAACATATCAAGAACTCTTGGCTAGGTTGTTGTTTTTGTTATCTCAAACAAGTTCGATTTTCTCTAATTTTATAATTAATTTGAGGTTTAAATAATAAGCTTTCTTTGTCTTATAAAACCTTCTAGTGTTGTTTGCAAACTGAAAATTTGTTGAAATTTATCTAAAATAGAAGCTACGCTATTGCCCGAGTAATACTGCATCACCAACTCATATTTTCGTTTTATTGTAAACATAAACCTACCCCACTTAAGTAGCTTACTGTTATTATTATGTTTTTAAACATAATTAAAGTGTTTCGCCATGATGGGGTGGATTCAGTGCGCAGACTGGCCTACGATATTGCATTGATATCCACTCTAGCGCGACTAATTTCGGGTTTTTGCGTAGAACATTAATTTTTGCAGAAAACTCCAATATATAGGGTGTCTTTTCCAAATGTGACCCCATCTGTCTTTTAAACTATAAATCTGACAACAAACTTTTAATACAAAATCTTTCCTTGTTTTTTTTTTTTATAAATTGGTAAAGTTCCGATTTTCCAACCATTTTCTAGTATTTTTCCAACTTACCGATATCAGATGTTCAATATCAGCTGTTGGTTCTCATTGCTGCAAATTATTGTAACGAAAGCCCTCCGTTTGTTAAGCTACAAGGTCTCATTTTAAAGTATCCTACACTTTTTATTGTTTTTATATTGCAAATTGTCGGCAAACATTGGAATTTTTATGGAACACCCTGTAGTTTATGATGATTTTGGACTTTACTGAATTCCGAATCGGCTGATATTGTACGTTACCAACTTCATTGTTTACTTAGTTCCTTTGTATTGTGGCTTTAAAAATTTTAACGGTATTTGTCGATTTTAAAAGGTTATTTGTTTGTCTAAAGACAATGTTTTATAAGTGTTGAGAGCGTTTTCATTGGTTCATACAGAAAATATCTTCCGATCAGTTAGGGTGTTTTTAAAACTCTATACCCCTCTAACGTTTAAATAGTTAAAATTACTTGTAAAATCCAAAATTATAATAAAATACACTAAATACAGGCCGCCATATTAAAAAATAGCGTACATTTACAAATATTTTAGGTAGATATTTTTTAATTTCTCCAAAAACAAGGAACGATTTTCCGATTAAAGTTTGCTGTCAGATTTATAGTTTACAAGATAAAAATGGTGGTCCTTTAAAAAGACATCCTGTATAATCTATACGTAAGAAAAAATGTCCGATGTTTTCCCGTTCCTTTCGATATATCGAACACCGATTTATCGATCCGATATTTTTTAGGTATCGATACATAATCTTGCGTTACATAACGATATTCAGTTTTCGTTAAACAGAATGCGAGATAAGAAAATACCGTAATGGACGCAGAACTGATGGACGGAACAACAAAGGTGCACGTGTGTGCGAGGGAGGCAGCCTTGTCATCGGGTTTCGCGAATGTTTACAAATACTGGATCCGCCAGTCAAGCACTTTGCGGAACTTGAAGCCTGGTATCAATGAAATAAACAGCGATGAAGTCATCGTTTAAATATTGTCAACGGAAAGGCAAAATTGAAATAAAAATACAGCACCGTAGACACCGTGTCATCATATCATAGTGGCAGTTCCACTCGGCATAAGTACGGAGAAAAATGTGCCCGGTCGAGTCGGTGCTTACAAGAAATGATACTACATAGCTGTGTACACCTGTTTTCTTATCAGAATAACTGCGGGAAAATTGACGGAAAGAATGAAGACCGGAGTGGCGTGATCTTCCTACGTGACAATAACTACACGAGGAGTGGAATGCGCGGAGTTGTCGACGGACTTCCTGTTTTATAGGGTTCGAATTTTTTTCTAGTTACTGACCCCCGGTTTTTACATTATTATTTTTCACCGAGTAAAAATATGTCCACTGTAAATCTTACGCTTTTACGAAATTTATTTCAATATTTGTAAATTTAATCGGAAAAATCTTAGGTTAGGCCTATACTGATGAACCGACACATGTAGTTACATATATTACCATAGCAACCGATTGAATAAAATAACAGATAAAACAGCTGTTTGCTCCAGTATTTCCATTAAAAGCTGATTTCAAATTTTTAAGCAATTATTTGTATTTCTAACTTTTATGTTAGGTTCTTATTAAAGTGTAGACCTGAGCCTTGCTGGTTCTTTTAACCTTTATTATAACTGCTGTTATAAAATATACGAAATAATTTTATTTTAACGTTATTTACCATCTTGGCTTTGGGTTTATTATTAATCCTACGGCTTTATTGTAAAGAAAACGTAACATGATTGGAAAACGGAGCGAGGGCCAGCCGATCTTTTGCCGTGGGGGTCATAAACTGTCAAAACAGCCAGGTAGGGCCGAGGGCCAGTCGACTCCCCAGAGCGGAAGTGATTCAGGGGAGGGGTAAGATTAAATGCATAGAGTACGACTCTAAACTAATTTCTATAGAAGAGTTTTTAAGGTTAATAATTATACAAATATTATAATCATACTGTTATCGGCAAAATACTGTGACTAAACAGTTTAGGTAAGTCCTCTAGTTTTTTTTTTATTCTAATTATATAAAGTGATAATACGACGAAATATTATAATTATATAAATATTATAATCATACTGTTATCGGAATACATAAACGATAATTAAAACCTTTCCACCCCCACACCCACCGCACAGTAGAACAGGTCACTGATCCCTAGCCGGCTGGCCCTCGCTCCGCCAAGCCTCTGGCTGTCAAATTACCCTCGTCAAAGTTTTTAGGCAACTGGCCCTCGGCCCTAGACTCAACATGATTATGTGTATAAAAGGTTCCAAAGTGGTCGGCGTGCGGAGCATGCATGGGTTTCCCCTAGTCGTATTATAATTCAATTCAAACATCTTTTGTTACATAGGCCTATTTATATAAACAGTCGATTGGGGTGAAAAACTTAATATAATTTCAGGTTAGGCCTACACAACGAACCCAAGAACGTTTATTTCCAATCAATTCCGCAAATTTATAATCAGGTAATTAACTTGTTCTTCGCAACCAACAGTTTTTTAGATTGGGTAAAAAAAAGCAAACAAAAGGCTTACTGTGTTGTTTCCGTTGGTTGGTAATATCAAAATATGTTTGGAATATTCATTATTTATTTATTTTTGTTTTTTTTAAGTCCTGCTGTTTTGCACTTAAGGCAAAAGACGGGACCTACAGTTTTACGTAGAATCCGAACCACAGCGAACGATGTCTGTTAAGAAACCATTTAGAAAATTATTCGGGGTCAATGGGAATTGAACCCGGAACAAAATATTCATTATTTAAGTGTTAACGGTGAAGATACAACGCATGCCGTAGTTGGAATTATTGGGGATGGTCGTGTCTGTTTTGTTCTCTGTATTACATATACGTGCATGACGTGAAAATATCAGAGTATACAATAATCTGCTTGCATTTGCTTCATTATGGGTCGCCGACCGTGGTTGGTGAGCACGGAATCCCTACTAATCTATAATCTGTTATAACTGTAATCAAGTTAGGACAATCGTTTGGTTATTGTAGCTCGTGTGCACCTGAAGATGGCGATATTGTAAGATGGCGCTTGAGAAAGTATACGGATTTGTAACGTTTTCTAACGAATTATATCGATTGTAACGTTTTGTAACGGAGAAATCTTTTGAAAATCTACAAGCACGGTATAATACAAGATTTGGAACTTTGTAAAAAGGTAATTTAGTAAATTGAAAATGTTTACAGTAAAATTTCATCGGAGAAATAAAACTGTAAACACATTCTACAATTAAACCAAAGTTTGAGTGATTGCGTTTGATCTTTCGTAACGCAAATAACACAAAGTCCGGAACGGTGTTTTTTCTTCTTTTTTAAATAAAAAAACTCCGATAAGCAAATGTTTTAAACAGAGATGGTGATTTTGCTTCTTTGTTTGATAAGACCTTTGGAGCCGGAGCAAAGAGCTGGCTTGTTGGCCTAATAGGACTAAACGTTTAGACACACAAAACGCGCCCACATCGGTTCTTCCGGTTTGTGTAGCGACTGGGACCGGATATTGGGACCATCAACTTTACCAAACATTGTTAAAGTTCATCTTGTACGTGCGTGTCCGTCCGTTCATCCCCGATTTGTAAAACACAGTTCGGTTTTTTAAGAAACTGTTACAATATAGCGATAGGGAAATTTTTAGTTACTAATATTGTAGGAAACAGATGTTACAAATCAACGTTATTATTAGCGAATTTCCATAGGAAAAATGAGCTATTGCAGTGGCCCTTAAGGTGAGATCCAAGGTCGGGAGTAGCAGATGAGCACCGATCATGGTCCCCAGAACACGTTTTGAGGTGTCATTAAAATTCATATATATATGTATATATGTGTTCGCACTAGCGGCCGCATTTTAAGTCCGATTTGGTTCAAATTTGGTACACGTGTTGGTTGTCTACGTCGCTCGGACGAGTTCGTCAGCCAAAAAAATCCAACAACCGGAAGTACGTTGTTTGACCGGAAGTAACTGTTTTTTTGAGATTTTTACTACGAGAATGTAATTTTTTTGAGTTTTTTTCTAAAACTATAAATGTAGGATGTTATTCTGCACATTTAGTATTTTTACGCGACCTTATAGCTCGCTTGGTTCCCCCAAAATCGACCAAAAAGTAAAATACCATAAAAGTACCCGGTAAGCCAAGTGGTGCAAACTCGCGAGCCCGCAAGGCGCAAACAAATTCTACTAATAAATTGCGTACACACAGACAGCTGTTCAACGCCTTCGTGAGTAGACCATTTCCCAAATTGTTGGCTGAAACCCTGAAATATAGGCGTATAAACTTAATTTTGGAAATTTGCTCAACTCACGTCAGCGGTCCAGCTGCGTGGTCGAATTATTTTGTTTTCTGTAAGACATAAAGACTAAGGACGTCGAAACCCCGCTTCTAGAAGCCTTGGTGACTGTTTCGCTTCGCTCTCAAAGCATTTTGAAGTAAAAAAGCCACATTCGCAAACAGCACTCTAGAAAAATTATCATATCAAGTTTGTTTTTAAATTCGTCAGAAAATATGAAATTTTATTTTTTCAACCTTCTTTTATGGGTTGAAAATGGAAGTTTTTACATTTCAGAGTTTGTTTTCATGATCGTAACTGGACCGCTTACACGGGATAAGCGAATTTACAAAATTAAGTTTATACGTTTTAGGGCGTCAACCGTTTGGGGAATCGGTCTACTCACGAAGGCGCTGAATAGCTGTATTAGTAGAATTTTTTGGAACCTCGGCTCACTCCTGGCTTCGTTTGCGAGTTTGAATCTCGACCTGGCTGCTTCGCTTTGCTCAGTGGACAAACTCGTTCCGCGAGTTGCATCCCGGCCATCCTCGAAACAGAAATAACGCTATAAAGTAGGCCTACCATCAATGAAAGTTTACATTTTGTTTGATTCTGGGGGAAACCAGACGACTATAAGATCGTGTACAAAAAACAAAACGTGCACAATAATCTCATATATTTATTTCCGTAGGTAAACCCCCCCCCCCCCAATTCGAGAACGGAAACTCTCGAAAAACGCGCCTCCACTAACGAACTCGTCCATTTAGAAAACCAACGTATGTACCAAATTTGAACCAAATGCGGGCGTTACAGTGAGAACACATGTATAGATAATTTGTGACGACACCCCAAAACGTATTCCGGGGAGTATGATCGGTGCTCATCGACTACTCCCGACTTAAGTCTCACCATAAAATTCACTGCAAAAACTCATATTTCCTATTGGAATTCGCTCAAATAACATTAATTTTGTATTAATTTTAACAGCTTTTAGGCAAATTTCTTTTATATTTATGAGTTGAATATGAAAAGTTTTTACATTTGGAAGATTTTTTAGTTAAATTTAATGTTCGAAATAATTTTGGTATAGGCAGGGTGTTTGATGTGTCAGTAAGCCAGTGGATGGACTGTCACATTTTGGTATTTATGGTGGAAAAGTGAACCAAGATTGATTTTGGATTAAAATAGCCTCAGCGTACAACACTTCTCGTAACGGGTAACCTGATGTCACCTGATATCCGCCACCGTGGTGAAGCAATAGGACGATTAGAAACTGGAATCCGTCGGGTATAAAATTTGTGGGGCGTCGTGGGCGAGGGACCCGTGCTCCAGTTAGTTAAAACGACGTCATCCTGACTCAATAACAACGCCTCTTCTTGTATTGTACTGCGTGGAAAACTACTGTCAAAAACACCAAGTGGGTAAGAATTGTAGGAGCCCCGGTTGTATTAGGGCATGGAGTCGTCGATGGGTTAAACGGTGGTAGAAAGTAATCGGGTGGGTGAGTGTTGGGTCGCTGGATGATAGTGTGGGAGTTGGATTTCGAGCGGTCGTGGGAAATGTAAACAGATTACTGTATAATATTAAGTTTTCACGGGAATGGAGATTGTTGATTGGGTTAGAGATTTTTTATTTTCAAGTTATAAAATATGACGAAAATTTCATAAGATAAAGCGGTATTTCAAACTGGTCAAATGTGTTTAGTGAAACATAAATAGTAGCATAACTTTAATAGTGATCCGTGTTTGAATTATTATATAGTAAGCCTTTATTTTTGTTTGCGTTTGTTGTTAACTAATCTAAAAACAAATAGTTGGTTGTGCTTCTAAATTTTCCAATTTGGTCGATATGTTAAGTTATGTTAAGATATGCTAAGTTGGTTGCTATGGTAATGTTTGTGAGTGTATTCAACAATCGTGTGTTGGTTCAGTATAGGCATCACCTAGAATCGCGTTGCTTTGCTTTAGAATCGAATCAGCTGTTTTATTTGTTATGGGGCAAAATCCTTTCTTAGTGCACTTGTACGTAGTGGTATGAAGGTACCATGGACTAGCTACCATAGTATTGGCTGTACTTTGATTATGAGTCAGTCAGTCACTTTAGGAATTCTTGTACTAGTTATACAATTAAAATAAGTTCAAAATGTAATATTGTAAACTGAACCGCTGACGTAAGTTTACCGAATATCCAAAATTAAATTTATACGTATTAGGGTGTCAACCAACGATTTGGGAAATCGGTCTACTCACGAAAGCGTTGAATAGCTGCCTCCTAGTACGAAATATATTAGTGGAATATTTTTTGCACTTAAGCCTCCAGCTTTGTCTCACGCGCTTTGCGGTTTCCACCTCGACCTTGCGGTCTCGAATTAGAAGATGCCCCCACGGTAAAATCCCCCATGTAGATTTGAACCCCCCCCCTTACGATATTTTACGTTTTCATCGATTTTGGGGGAACAAAGGGTTCCCACATTTCCGCTCTACATCTAAGGTTGTGTAGAAAAACAAAACGGGCAGAATAATATCCTACAGTAAAATTCCTTTAGAAAACCCCCCAAAAAAGTTTCATTCTAGTACGAAAAATCTAAAAACATAGTTCATTTCAAAAAACGAGCTTCAGGTTAGCTAACGAACTCGTCCGAGCAACTTTAAGACAACCAACGTGTTTACCAAATCGGACGTAAAATGCGGCCGTTAGAGTGCGAAGACATATACATATATATAAAATTTAATAACACCCCAAAACGTGTCCTGGGGACCATGATCGGTGCTCATTGACTACCCCGGACCTTAGGTCTCACCATAAGGGTCACTGTAATAGCCCGTCTTTCCTAAAGGAAATTCGTAATAAGTAAGAAGTCAAAGAATTGGGTTAGGTAACATATATCCTTTATTTTATTCCTTTTTACTTTCTCCCCCTATACCATAGTAGGCTATATGGAGAAAGTATTGTATTCGTCAAAATTTTCGAATTTGAGTTTTTGGTGGAAATATCCGTTTTGGGTCCCCCTGAACCTAAAAAAGTGGTTTTCGGAGTGATGTCTGTGTGTGTGTGTGTCTGTATGTGTGTCTGTGTGGATGTTATCAGTCCTAGAGCCTAAACCAGTCGACCGATTTTGATGAAATTTGGTATGGCGGTACTAATCCATGGTATCTCCAGGCATTTTTTTCATTTTTGTGAATTTTTTATTTTTAAGGGTAATTTTTCCATAAAAACCCTTAAAATAACGGAAAAATCAACTTTTCTCAAAAACGGCTCTAACGATTTTCATTAAAATTTTATAGTTTATTAGGGACCTAAAATACTATAAACTTTAAAATTTTTATCAAAATCGTTCGAGCGGTTTTTGAGAAAAGTTGGTTTTTCCGTTATTTTATGGATTTTTATGGGAAAACAACTTTAATACAAAATCACCTCTCCTACCCCACCCTACAAGTCACCGTGAATCTGTTTAATAATTTAAATATGTTTGTGAGAAAGTATGTGCCAGTTCCTGGTACCGTTTATTTTGTTTAGTTAGGGACTAGGATGTATTAACTTTATTTCAGCTTTTGTTTTATTTAGCTTAAATTATGCTTGCATTGAATTTTTTTCATTTGTTGTATATTTTTTCTTTTTTTTATAGTTCTTGTTTTGCTTCCGAAATGTATTTTTTAATTTGTCGGAATTAATTAAATAATTTGAAAATTATTAGGTTAATTATTTAAATAATTATTTTTTTAACCCGACAACAGAAATAAACTGATACTCAATTCGTAAATTTATTTCTAACATATTGTTAAGCACAATAAACAGTACCGAAAGTGTTTTCTCGCGACGAGCCTTGAATGAAGAGCGGCGGCCAAGGAGCGATTTCTTCGAATCTGTATTACTTAATGAAACATCCGGATAAAGTGATAACACTAATTCACACATGACATGTCTATTGCAGATAGCGCTATTCGCAGTAAGCTGGATACGAAGAATGCGCCTGCCCCGGCTTAGACTGCGTGTCGCCTCTCTAGCCACCTGTTAGAGCCGCGTGGGCGAGCATTGTCAGCGAGATATCCGCGCGGGAAATGTAAGCACAATGCATTTACAGTACTAATAAACAACATTCTTGGGTGTTGAATTTCAAATGTGATTCTCACGCGTTGCACATCGGAACGTGAATTTAACTTTGGTTAGGACTGCTAAATATGAAGTGTTTCGGCTAGCCACCCCTCACGCGGTGTGCCCTTAGGATAAAGATGGTGAAAAGCCAAGGCCAACAGCTCGATTCGAACCCGAACTATATAACTATGAGTGTTGAAACTAAGCTATTTTATGAGTAGGGTTTTGTGGATTAATACAATTAATAAATGCGTTCCAATTATTTGTACGGGTCTTAAACAAATGCCTCGTATACAAAAACTGTTTGAGAACAGCCTCCATGTACATATGTACTAACTGCTTCGCTCGTAGCTCGTAGGTGTGATTGAATAAATAAAAGCACTATCGGGTAAATTATTAGCAATGCACCAATAAACGATAAAAATCCCGTTTTCCGCCATTTTGTTACCCGTAACTCCTGAACGAACACACAAATTACAAATCACGTTTGGGTACATTTATGAGTACTGTACATTTCACATTATTGCATACTGTTTTCATATGTATTTAACGGTTAAACCAGCGTGTACAGTAAATTAAAACACAGACGATCTTGTCAAAGTGTTGAGCTTTTGATCCAAATCAGTTGTTTTAGTTATAATGGTCGCATGTCACGTCCGTTCGTAAAATCCCTATTTATTTTGTCCATAATTTTTTCAATTTCTAAATAGGAAGCCTAAATATTTCCGGGTAAAAAATTAGCCTAGATTAATCTCTGAAAAGTTCTCTACGTGCAAATGAAAATTTCGTAAAAATCGGTTCAGCCATTCCAGAGATTTGCCCGGACAAACAAACTAGCAATAATAAAATAAACGGTACCAGGAACTGGCACATACTTTCTCACAAGCATATTTAAATTATTAAACAGATTCACTGTGACTTGTAGGGTGGGGTAGGAGAGGTGATTTTTTTATTAAAGTTGGAGATTAACTAATAAATATTATTATTATTAGCCCTACCTAAAAGATGCACGAAAGAAGGTTTTGAAATTTTTTGAAAAACAACACCCTTTATGGCCAAAAAACCCCCAAAAGTCAGTTATTATTATTATTATTATTAGCTAAACGATAATTTTTAGAAAGATGAGGTTTTTTTCATATGGTAGGGCACATTAAGGGCTACAAATAAGCCAAATTTTATCAAAATCGTTAGAGCCGTTTTTTTATAAGAAAATAATAACTGATTTTTTGGAGGTTTTTTGGCCAAAAAGGGGGTTGTTTTTCAAAATTTTTCAAAACCCTTTTTCGAATATCTATACAGGCCTACTTGAAATGTCTGGTGCAAATTTGTTTGAAATCGTTCGAATAGTTAAATAATAACTTTTTTAGGTTTTTTTTTGCGAAAAAGGGGGTTGTTTTTTTTAATTTTTCAAAACCGTTTTTCGTGCATCTATACAGGCCTACTTGACATGTCTGGTGCAAATTTGTTCGAAATCGATCGAATAGTGTTCTCCATTTCGCAAAAAACCCCCAAAAATCAGTTATTATTATTATTATTAGCTAAATGATAATTTTTAGAAAGATGCGGTTTTTTGCATATGGTAAGGTACATTAAAGGCTACAAATAAGCCAAATTTTATCAAAATCGTTAGAGCGTTTTTTTTAAAATAACTGTTTTTTGGGGTTTTTTTGCGAAAAAGGGGGTTGTTTTTTTAAATTTTTCAAAACCGTTTTTCGTGCATCTATACAGGCCTTCTTGACATGTCCGGTGCAAATTTGTTTGAAATCGATCGAGTAGTTTTTGCTCTAGCTTTGTATACAGACAGACATTTTGTAAAAACCACTTTTTTTTTACTCAGGGGGTCCCAAAACGGATATTTCCACAAAAATCTCAACATCGATTTTTTTTTGCGATCACTATACGTTCTCTATACTATAGTATAGTGAGAAAGTAAAAGCATGTTTAGGTTTTGGTGGGCCTAAGTGTGAATAACCATATGGGCTTGGACAAATTAGTCTATTTATTTCGAAATCACAGACACTTTAATTTTATTCATAGTAAATCAAATTAACCGCGATTTATAGGTTAAAAAGTACCAGCAAGATTTAGGCTTGCTTTTAAAAACAAAAACATAACCTTACATTGTTAACGATAAATCCTTTCAAAGTACGAAATCGGCTGTTAGTATAAGTTTGAAGGTATTATAGTAAACAGCTGATTATAGTAGTAGTGAAAATCTGAAATCAGCTGTGCTACTTATATTACGTGGATAATTAAAATGAAAATGTTTTTAAAAAATCAAAAAAGATTGGTGTAAAGTGGAAAAAATACTGAAATTTACAAAAGAGAGGAGGATTCTTTTTATTTAAAAAAATATTCAGTTAGATTTATGCTTTAAAATAAACTGCATTTCTAATGTTTAGGTTAGGTTAGTTTCCTCTAGTTTTTTTTTTATAAATCGAACACAACACATGTAAACAGTGTCACACAACGCGGCTCATTGGTATTCGTGGGACGCTGTCGCGTTTTATGGTTTGGGACATATCGGGCGTATCAGTATAAATTATGCGCTGAAGATGTGCTTACATAATGGGCGGACATCACCCAGACATTTGCCGGAAATGTTTGGATGGACCGGATGGTAGGTTCAACTAATCAAGCCCATCGCACCTCGCCTTGGGTAAAACGGATTTTGTGTTCCCCGGGTAAACGTTTTACGGGCATAATTCTTCCTCGCAGGATTGGACAATGAATTCGGTGTAAAATATTCGAACAGGCTTGTTTTTTATTGTAGTAGTGTTGATAACGGTGCCTTGTGTACACTAGGGGGACATTGCGTGCTTCGCACGCACTACGAGGTGCTCGCTTCGCTCTCCTAAACAATTATCGAGTGAAATCATTTAACGTAAGCTGACTTTTAATATGCCTTTGGTTATTAGCGTCAATTTTTAAACGTATTGAATCTACATTTAAAATCTGTAACTTCAACTTTTATTTGTAAAAATTTCAACACCTAAACAACACTCAGCTATCGTAAATTAAACATTTATATTTGTTTATTGCTGTGGTAATTACTAATTAGTGGAAATAAGTATTTTACCGTAAGACGTGTTTTTACAACGCCTGTTTCTAAACTTTTAACGATTTTAATAAATTTGATGTTGAAATTTGAGTACATTGACGCCAAAAAATCTAATTTTTCTAAAGGAAGAAAAGAAAAACCGGGAAAAACGTATAATACCTAATAGTTGAAGAAACTTAGTGGGTTTTTTCTGTTACCAGTTAAAAATGTTAGCAAATTGATTTATTTGTAATTATTTTTTTGAATATAGGCTACTAAAAACCTCAATTATTAAAATTTATCCGGTACAGATTTGGTATCTACTGGATGTCGTGTTCTTTTTTAAACCACCGTTTACCTAATTCGGAAATGTCACTCAAATTTGAACTGTAACATTCGGCAAGTTTCAGAATAACTTTAAATGTGCTGTTTGATTGGTTATTATTTCCAGCCCACAGGGCAAAAAGAGGTAAATCCAATCCGGGATCGAACCTAAAACAGGTCCACCTCGACAACGAGCTATCGCCTAGGTAGTAAATTGAAAACTTAAAAACCTCTTTTTCAAAACTAAATATTTTTAAATTTGAAAATTTAAATATATTTTTTTTTTAATTTTCTTGGTTAGCACAATTCGTATAAATTTCTTGACAGTTATGTTCGGCATAAAAAACTTTTTACAATTCAGCATAAGTATTACCGTGTTAATCGAACCTAAAACGGCGTGAATTTTGGCACCGAGATACTCCGCTCGATGGTATATTGGAATATTTTGTTGATAAGGACGACAACACACGAACAATTTTTTTCTTAAAATTAAGTCCAGCATTAGATCGTTCTAAGAAGATTCCTGAGCATAAATATATTATTGGGTTGAAATTCCGCGATATTTACAACTTTGTTAAGTTTATAGTTTTGACACAATGTCCAGATTATCGCCAATTAGGCTACAAACGATTAGCCTACCACAAATTTGAGTACTTCTAGTGTTTTGTAGAGTAGAAATCAAGGAATTCAGTGCGGGAGAAAGTAGAAAATGGTTTGGATAAGATTAGCTCGCAAAAATCAAAATGCGATCGTGTGTCGGGCAAGTGCAACGCTTTCGTTAGTAACCGATATCATCTCATCGACATTCATTTCTATACCATTGTTAAACTCAATGTTTAATGTTTTGAATTCAGCGAAGGTATATTTTTACTATTCCTATCTCACCGTTAAATTCACCGAATACAGATTTCTACCGTTGCTATACCGCAAATGTTTGGTCGATAGAATGGCGTTTCCTGGAAATATGAGTTTCAAACAACGATGTTGACATCGAAATTAGGAAACTGGACGACACCCGACACCGCCGATGTTGACATTTCCGTGCGACGGTAGGCTATCCCTTCTACAGAAGGAGCCCGATTTAAGCCGAGTTCATAACGTTTTGGAAACGGTTTGAACGAGCGGCCATGGAAGGCGGCACGTCTGCGGCGGTTTCCTGCAAAACGACCTACGTGTGCATAAACTAATACTCAACTGCGTATTGTCTGAGATCGTTGGCTTACTTCCCTTCGGCGAGCCACTGCTTTTTTCGTTCGGGTTTAGTCAATTTGTCGGGTTAGGTTCGTGAGAGGCTTTCAAACGCACTTAATATTATATTAGTGACAGTAACTTTCTTTAAAGTTTGAAGAATATTAGGAAGGTAAAAGTGTCGATTTCACATTTCCATTTGAAAATAAATTATTAAAATCGCAAATGTCAAACTATTGTAGAAGTTAATGGGGATCCAAATGGTAGACCTAAACTTGTTTGTTAACTAAATATAGGCCTACATCATTACTTGTAGAATTTTTTTAGAAAAATGTCGAAAGTTTTAATTTCTAATTTTAAGCACGCAAATAAATGCTTAAAACTTAAAAAATACTTTTTAGTTTCTGCTGTGATTACATAGTAGGCCTATATACCTATACCAATTAGTTTATTATACAGATGTGATAAATAACTAATCGGGTAAATATTGTTCCGAGTTCCATGGCCCAAAAACGCACATTGAGTTTCGCCAAAATCGATCTAGCCTAGTCTATGTATCCCTTTTAAACCTACGTAAATTATTAGCTATTCACCAGCAAACGCTAAACATCCCGTTTTCCGCCAGTTTGTACTCAAAACCACCTACCATTTTATTACGAGTACACTTCACATTAATGCAAACTGTTTTGATATAGGCCTATATTCAACTGTTAAACCAGCGTATACAGTAAATTAAAAAAGAGAAGGTCTTGTCAAAGTGTGAGCTTTTGATCCAAACCAGTCGTTTTAATTATATTGGTCACGTCCGTTCGAAAAACTCCGAGTTTTGTGCACAATTTTTTAATTTTTCCTAAATATTTCCGGCATAAAAAGTAACCTCGATTGATCTTTGAAAAGTCCTCTAAATGCAAATGAAAGTTTCGTCAAAATTGGTTCCGCAATTCCGGAACAAACGGAAAAAAAATTAATGCTTAGCTTTTGGTAAAGTGTGAATAACCATATGAGCTTAGAAAAACGTATTTATTTCAAAATCACAGACAGGCACTTCAATTTTATTTATATGTAGGCCTATAGATAGTAAATCGTCGCTTTCTACTTTCTCCACCCTATACGTAGTATATGGAGAAAGTATTGTTTTCGTAAAAATGTTCGAATTTGAATTTTCAGTTGAATTATCTGTTTTGGTGCTCCCAGAACCCCAAAAAATTGTTTAGTGCAATTATCTGTGTTGGTGCTCCCTGAACCCAAAAATATTTTTAGTGGAATTTTTTGTTTTGGTGCTCCCTGAACCCAAAAAAGTGTTTTTAGAGTGGTGTCTGTCTGTCAGTCTGTCTGTATGTATACACGACCAGAGAGGACACTATTGGTCCGATTTTCATGAAATTTGGTATGTAGGTACTAAACCCTAATATCTCCAGGCGTTTTTTTTTCATTTTTTTGAATTTTTAATTTTCAAGGGTAATTTACCCCTAAAAACCCATAAAAACGACAAAAATTCTAATTTCTCAAAAACGGCTCTAACGATTTTGATCAAATTTTCAGTATTTATAGTGCTTAAGATGCCAAACAAAATGACACCACCCGCTTTTATCAAAACTTCGGCGTTTTATAATTATGGGGAAATGTTTAAAAATAAACAAGTTTGTGTTGTCAATCTAGCATCGTGGCAGCGGCCGCACGGGGTAGCACCACGGTAGCGAGCACGGCCAGTAATTCAAAGGTCGCGCGATCGAATCCCGCCTGGGACAATAGTTTTTTTATACGATTGACGTAGGTAGAATATTATTTTTTTGTTTTATTCTAAAAAGTAGTAAATAAAATGATTAAAAACAATATTATTTTGACTCCAGTAAGTTGGGAGAAAGTTTGTGTCAGTTAACTGATACCGTTTATTTAATAATAATTCTCAATTTTATATTGTTAGCTGCGAATGAATGATTGTGACTGAAAAACTTGTTTTTTTCCGTCAAACAGTAGGCATATTATATACCAATTTGTTTATTTACTAAATCGTGAATCGTCGCGTCGCTTATTTAAAAATAATTTTAATGTAATACAATTTTCGAATTTACCCTAGAATAGAATCTGTGGACATTTCATTTCTCAGCCTCAGCGGACGTGCCAAAACTGAATATTATATAAATGGGTACTCACATAATCGTCTCTGAAATCCTGCGCGAAGGTAAGCGAGTTGTTGGCCACCAGGATGATAGGGTTGACCACGATCTTGGGTTCATCGTAGTGGTACATTTCGTTGGAATCATACTCGGTGATGCCCCGGTAGTCTGTGGTACCGCAAGGATTCACCCAGAACATCGCCTTCTCCTGGACATTCTGCCGCGTCGGCGCCGCCATCACCGCTGGGAATCTGACTATACTCAGTAGACAAGCGCCGAGTGCTAGAGCCTGTCCTACTCCTGAAAAATAGAAATAAATAGTTTAGAAAACTTAAATTATACGTAGCAAGAAAGTACAAACCCAGCCACGGTTCATGGGGAGAGTATAGACAAACTCAACATTGTTTGTGGACACCACTTTCGCACTGCGCAGATGTTTGACATAGTACGGAGCTACTAACATCGTTATAAAATAATATAGATTTAAATTAATTCATTGTAACATATTTAGCGTTTGTTATATAGTGTTTCATTGTTCTATTTACTTAAATTAGTAAACTGTACGAAGTTTGAAATGTTTTTATAAAGATGCACAGTCGCGTTCATAGATTTTTTTTGCTTTATACCCTCATTATTGTAAGCCCCGTCAACAATTGTGGGATAGTGGTAGGTAAATCGCAATGTATTTTTGAAGTGAAAACTTCTGTAGGCGCACCGCGACCAAAATTTTTTTTAAAATTTGCTGGCGGTGAATCGGATTTTACCGTCACGCTTTCCCGTCACGCTGTACTACATATAGTATACATGTGTATATAGCAGAATATATATTTTGTAATACCTCTGAAATGGACATGGTGCTTCCTCATTGTATAAATTGTTTTAAAATAGTTTCCTTGATAATACCTCTGGAATGGACATTATGCTTCCTCATTTCGTAAATTGGGTTAAAATATTTCCTCATACTTAATAGTTATACTTCCTCATTTAATAGCCTAAGTTGTGTTATTTTTATCTTGTAACATTTTAAATTGAAATCTAAACAAATTAAAATAACATTGACAAGATTGTTATACTCATGACGGTGTTCACTTCTGTCGGCAGTCCCACGACTGCTTTTTGTGTACCTCCTTGGTGTTTGCCCATACCACGGATATAAAGTGATACTGAACTATAAAAATATAAAGTTCGTACGTGGTTCCCACAAGAAACCGTTGGCGACCTTTTTACATTAAACTTCGTTCCAACCACTCGTCGATCTCTCTTAGGAAGAGTGCGTCCCTCTATCCAGTACACCGATCTACTAAACTTCGTCCCAACCACTCGTCG
>JAGFPH010015429.1:10737-21266 GCA_018207615.1 Philaenus spumarius | reverse complement strand
AGCAATTACACTAATAATCTTTGTAAAAAACAGAGACATTTAAACAAAGGAGGCTGTTGTCTATTCAATGTGTAAAAATAGTCTTTAGTGATCTTATTATTAAAATGTAAGTTTTAAATCTGTAAGTGTTACCTGATCATATTTATAATAAAACAGTACGAGTTTAACCATTTTCATTTATTGGTTGACTAGATCAGCGGTTCCCAACCTGTGGTACCAACCCGTAGGAGTACGCAGGAGGCCTGTGGGGGTAATCAATATTTTGACCGTTGGAATTGTAACAACTAAGCAGGAGAGTTGATGCTTTGCTGATCTGTGAGTGTGTGCGTGTGTGTGACTGACAGCACAGAGGAAGACAGGTAGCATTGCCCAGCCCATGATAAAGAAATTGCGATTCACTTCATAGTTTCTTGATGGAGAACGATCTCAAACTATTGAAGGAAGTGAAATAATGTAATACTGTATCATTGTATCACACTTGAAAACACTTCAAATGTCAATAATGATGTACTTTTCAGAGTGAAATTGTGAAAAGAACTGCATTTCAAATCCCTTTGATCAAGCAACCAACCTGTCAATCTCAGATAAAGAGGTATTAATTGAAATGTCATCAGATTCGTCTCTGCGTCCCAAGTTTAAATATGCAAATCTTACTGAGTTTCGGGCAGGCAGAAGGAAATAATATTAAAGTATCAGTGATAAAACCCTAAAGTATCTGTTGCCTTTCACAAGCTCAGTTCTTGTTAAGAGGGTATCCATAATATGTCTTTATCAAGAACAAACATAGAAATAATCTTGCAGCAGCTCCGGATTTAAGGCTCAACCTTTCATCATTCCAGCCATATTTTAAAAAGCCGAGCTCTAACTTCCAAGCTCAAGGATCCCATTAAGAAGCATTAAGAGTTATGTTCACAACTGTTCATGATAAATTATTTTTTTAAATAACAACAGTACAAAATGTTCTTTTACTTCTGAATTATTTTTAAAATGTACCAATTTAAGGTATACAATTTAAATTTAGTATTGTTTTCTGAATTATAAAAATCTTATTCTTTATTTATGTTGTGTGTTTAATTCGTGCCTCTAAAGATCAGACTTAGTATTAACATAAGTAAACAAAATTAAAACTTATTCCTTAACTTTTTCAAAGTATGCTAAATGATACTTCAGGACCCTTATTGATTCACAAATAAATGGAATAGGTTAAAAAATTACATAAAATACAATTCAGAGTTATTACACATCTATGATTTGGGACTTTTCTAAAATATGTAAAACAAAACAAAAATCTTTTTAATAGATCAAAGGAACAGATGAGGCATTGCAATATTATTTTATAAAAATAAAACAACTATTTGTCTCCTTTCAGACACAATGTTTTCTTCCCAACAGGTAATCTGAACTTACTCAAGACTAAAAGTTACTGTACATAAAGAAATTATATAAAAAATATAAATCAACCAGCAAAGCAAAACCGATACGACGGATTACAATAATATTATATAGCCTTAGTAATGGTGTGATAGATCTGTGTTTAGAAAAACTTGAGAAGTGGAAGTTTAATATCAGCCATCTTGATTGTAAACTTCTTAAAAGAAAGCCCAAACTTAAAATAAGTTATTTTCATTAAATATTATTTCATAACTGTATTCTAAATGATTTAGAGGAATAACAATAACAGATCACATAAAAACACTATCTTTAAAAACAAAACATGAAACTACAATGCTAGGGAAGTGAAAAGGGAGTGTGGATGAGATCATAGCAAAAGTAAGAGGGGCATGCAAAAAAATATATCCACTAGGCTACAGTTTTTCTGCAAACTATATTGGCAAGTATCTGTAACGCTTAATATTTAATTTTTTTAAGTGTAGAACTTTTAAAAATAGAGGAAGAATGGAGGTTTACCTCCATTTTCAAAAATATCTTTAGAACTACATTCATAAAATTATAAACAAAATATTGTTATAACCTTAAATAAAGACCTTACAAACGATACCCTCAAACAACAGAATCGTAAAATATTTATTTTTGGGAAATCAAACTTTGGCTCCCAAAATTGATAGTGAAGTAGCCTACTTTTTAAATTTATATTAATGGAATATATTTGCCGGTTAGCCACAGAATAAATAAATATGATATCTTATATAATAAGATATTATACAAATAAATATCTTATTTACATGCTCTGTTCCTCAGAAATATGATTAAGGCCTACAACATACTGACTGACAACTGATCCTCTATAAAGTTTCTGTTTTCCTTTTAAAGTACAAAACCCTAAAAAGATCAAAATTGTCATAAATATTTAATAGGCTCTTTAGAACCCCCCATGTGAATTGTAGGATATCTATATAAGTTCATCACATTATTTTAGAAGTAGCTAATAAGAACACAATAAGCAATTGGAGATATTCTAAATAATTGTACATTTGAAGGGCTGAGAAGCCAAAGGGGTACAAGTGACATTTTTTGAATAATAGAGTTAAGTGCAGGAACTGGCTCTTCAACACTTTAAAATGTTTGCAGCCAAAGAATATAACTGTAAGTCTATCATGTGCTAAGATCTAGTGGCGAAAAAAACTACCTCGTAGAAGAGCTGTTTAGCTTAGAAGCCAAGGGATACATGTGACGCAAGTCGCTTTACTTTACATAGGTAATTTACTTGTAACCTATGTTTTATTACATAACTTCCAATTCCTGTTAACACGTTCACTGCTATGCAAATTTGGTATTTCCTATGCTAGGAGCTGACTTTTTATTTTTTATAATTATACCCTAAATGAGTAGAAATTACTTTATTTTTGAACCTTTCTACGTAAAAATCGCTTATATTTTAAAGCGGACGTACATGTGCATGAAAAGCACAAAAACTTGAAATTGGATAATGCTCTGTGTATTGAAAATTCAACCAATACGGGGGTTGGCGTGCGAAGCACGCAATGCTCTGTGTATTGAAAATACTCCCAATATTTGAGCGTGCAATGCACCACCGACCGCTTCTCATAGTATTCAGTGTCAAGCTCACATGTGCGTCCTTAGCAGTGGACGTGTTAAGAGCCCAGGGGTACAAATGACATATTTTATCAAATATTGCTAATAACAAAGGATAAGAGGATGGAAATCAAATTAATCTTAGTTATTATGTTAGTCTAGAACCTAGCAATTAAAAATATACAAGTTTTAGTGATCATGGTTTTACCTGGATTTGATTATAACAGTTTACCTTTAAACTGAGTTTTCTCAAAACTAACTTCACTACACTTGGCTTCTCAGCCCTTCATTTAGGTTTTGGTATCAACATCGTTAGAAATTCAAATATCCAATTAATCTGTTTCCTTTTTAATGATATAAAACAAAACACACCTGATTAGCTTCCGTATGAAATCAATTATACTGTAAAGATATTAACTCCAAACATAAAAGTTAGTGTATGTTAATGACAAATAGAACTTTCATCACTTTGTTGCATTACAAATTTCTTGGTAAAAAAATCGTATAAAAACAAAAATCAACCCTAACTCAATTTGCTTATTGTTTTTATTTTACTCACTGTGCAGACACCAAAAGATATCTCCCTGAGGTATAAAACTGAAAACAAAACAAAGTTTGTTGTACCATTTCCAAATAACATTTAGGCCTACAACATTGCCTAAATTGCTTTAAAGATTAAAATTTAAACTAAAAATCATACTTTCTAAAGACACAAATATTATTTAACTACACTCGATTCCACGCTCACAGGTACAGTGCAGGTCTTACGGGAGAATAGACATGCTACTACCATTACAGCGAATATCATGTTTATTGTCATGCTGGTTGCGTCAACTGACCGAGCATTGCATGGGAGTTGATATAGTTGGCTAGTATAGCTGAGACTGACGTACGATAACATGGCATATGGGCGCTCTGTACTGCACGGTGAACGTGGAATCCAGTGTAAGGCTGGACGCAAAGGCCTAAGATGGCTGCTTCGCTCGCAGTTGGAAAATTCGCTAAAGGATCTCGTTAATCTTTGGCTCGTTTGTACATGGGTGACCGAACATAACTCGGCTGTTTTATTTGGCAGCTGACTCAAACTCATTAAACATTATCTCCATAAGATTAACAGGGGAAATTTCAAGGATTGTGTGCCGGAGCTTCTTCTCCGGTGAATAGCGGCTAAACGGATGATCAGATCTTAAATCTGACGGAAAATCGTTGGTTTGAAATTAAATTTTCTACAACTTTTGTATTTAACATTTTTTGCTATCTCTTACCGTTTTCTTACAAAACGCGCTCAAAGTGGAAAAATGAAAAAATCTTTCCTGCCCAAAAGGTGCTTTCAAAGTTAAACATGTTAATGTTTGGCAATTTTTCTGAAAGTTTCTCGTCGAGAGCTTTAATTCAAGTATGAGGTCGAGGGGGGTATGATTACGGGAAATGCCTCATAGTTAATGTCAATGAATCAGTGAACCCGTCTAACTTTATATAACTAGATATAGGTAAACATTTATAAAATACTCTTTTAAACCTAAAATACTTATAAGACGTTAAAAACTAGTGTATTTAATGTAAAACTCCAAAGCTACTTACTAAAACTGTGTTTGAGTTTTCCTAGAACCAGCAAAAATGCTTACTGCTGCACTTAATAAAAAAATATCTTAGGCAAATAAATTTATACAGGGTCTTTATATTTTTAAAACGAAGATATGCAGAAAGATGCAATTTTATATTAATCCTAGGGTTTAAATGAGTTATCTGTTAAAGTGTTTGGCACCTCTAAACCATTGGAGGAAAAGTTTTATGTAAGAGGTCAAGTTTCATATCAAATTGAAACGCAGTTTGAGTGAAACGTTTTCTTGCAAAATGATGTGAAAAAGGGGACCTGTTCTGAAGTGACGTACATTTCAAATTTATAAAGTTTAGTACATGTTAAAAATTAACAAAACCGTTTCAGAAACTCCAGTTATGATTATTATTGCTTATTTTTTACAATGAATTAAGTAGATAGCTTAGCTAAGCCCTTGGATCGGAGTAAAATTGTACGGTACCCTTCTGCATGTACTTGTTTGAAAAATATACATCAATTGAAAAGTGTCTCATTCTGATACTCTTTGAAGACCCTGTATATATCAATTTTACATCTATACAACGTTAAAAAATAAGTCAATTTTGAAAATAAAACTAAGAAAAAGTTATTAGGCCTATACGGATTGAATTATTTTTTCTGATAGTATTGTTGAAAACAGAGTAAGACTGTTGCAGATGTTTCTTTATATTCAGTGGATGAATCTCTTTGGTTACAAAGTTCGATTATCAGATTTTTGTTATAGAACCCTGACTTAGTAACTCTCTTGTAATATAGTTAATATTAATCATTGGGTTTTGTAATTTTGCTTTGTAGGCTAGAACCGGTATGTTTTATACAAAGTAATGTTTGCCTGTTATATTTAATGTACAAACCAATTAAAAAAGAAACACTATTTTTTAATACTTTTTTAACTTCATTACTTTACTGAGTAGAAACTATTTCCTGATGATAAATATATTTCATTTTTATCTATTAGTATCTGTATTATTGCCCTCAACCTTATTAAAACATTTCAGTTATAAGCTAAAATTTTAGGAATTATAGATTTTTATTAATAATTGTCCAAATTATAAAGGTAAATCGTATTATAGTCCTGTATGGTTATAATACAAGGGCTGTTCGGAAAGTAACCTCCGTTATTTTATAAATAAAACACAAAAGTAGATACAAAATGTTTATTATATACAACTTAAAACTATGACTTTCCTTTACTTTTCAACATAATTTCCATGAACATTTAGGCACTTATCATACCTATTAAATAATTTTGAAATTCTTTCTGCAAAAAAATCTCTTGTCTGTGACTTGAGTCATCCAGTGACCGCATCTTTGAGCTCTCCGTCATCTTCAAATCGCTGGGAGCCAAGCCATTTCTTCATATGTATAAAGAGATGGAAGTCGCTGGGAGCGAAATCTGAGCTGTTTTGTGGATGCCTAACATCATCCCATTTGAACTGGCCCAGAAGGTCTTTGTGGTTTTCTGAGCAGCGTGAAAATGAGCGTTGTCGTGCAAGAAAATGACGCCAGATGAAAGAAGACCTACGTTTGTTTTTGGATCGACCTTCGTAGGTTTTTCAGTGTTGCAGTGTACGAATCCACATAAATTGTCGCACCACGTTCCACAAATTCAACCAGCAGCACCCCTTTTGAGTCCCAAAACACTTTTGCCATGAGCTTTCTACTGGAAAAATCTTGCCGGGCTTTCGTTGGTTTCTAAGGCAATGCCGTGTGACCCCACACCTTTGACTGTTGTTTAGTCTTAGGATTCACGTACTTGACCCAAGTTCCATCTCCTGTCATAATTGTGTTCCTAGAAAAGATTCTCCTTCTTGGTCATAACGCATCAAAAAGTCCTGAGCCGAGATCATTCGTTGAATTTTGTAGTCCTCTCGTCCTCTGAAAGAATTTTCGGGACCCATCGAGCACAAAACTTTCGGTAGCCTAACCGGTCAGTCTCTATCTCGTACAAAACAGTCCTGGAAATTTGTGGATATTCTTCCGAAAGTTCTGAGATGGTGAAACGTAGGGTGATCGGCCAGAGTGGAGTGGTCGGAGGACCAGTTGAGAGGCTGTGAGTTCAGCCAGTTTTGTTAGAAAAGAGTGGCCGAGAGATCCGACATTGCAGAGCAGGTTAGCTTCGCAGGAATCTCTACATGGGTCAAGGTCCGGACTATTGGAACGTCTGGAAGAGTCGTCACAAGTCAAGTGAAGGAAGAACTAGGACGTGTTGAAGACAACATACTGAGTGAGCAAAACAGTATTTTGGTCTATTGTTAAAGTCTTATTGAATTTAGAGTATTTAGAGTTTTGGGGTTGATAATATAAACGTAGCTTGTTATAGTCGCCCATACCGTACATCCAGTCTGTCTTGTAAACTCAATACCTGGTATATGAATTGTGTATTAGATATTATTTTTAGCCAATGTTAAAGAGAAGCATATTTACCGAGTTAAGACAATTATTTAAATAAATATAAGATAAGCATTCTATAACTGAACCACTGATGTATTGCTATTGATCTGTCCTTTACCAATTTAACTTATTTGAATCCAGAAAACAAAAAGGGGTTGAAAATCCTACCCCTCTCAACCCCATACTTGTATCAGTGATACATGCATACAAATTAAACCTTAGTAAACTCAGGTAATTATGACAAAATCGTTTTTTTTTTATATTCCCTACATTTTAAATCAAGTAAAGAAAGAAATCAAAAGTTGTTTATTAGAACAAAAACATTTACTTTATGATTATCTCTGCACATATCTTGTAATATTTTATTTGCAACTAGCTGCCTTCAACCATAAAAGACAGAACAGTATACAATTACCTAGCCATACCCTTAACCACAGACTGGAACGAAAGAGACAATACAACCAACTGTTTCTATTGTTTATGACCTAAATGTTCTTTTAACTTGTTTACTGTACCCCAGCCTTAATTCCTTACTGATAAGTAGGCCTAGTGTTGAAATTTATAGGTTTCTTCTATGTTTTGGCAGCTAAAATGATACTTTGTTAACTTTTCACAATTGTTAGTTATTGAGTGAATATTTATTGTTGTTATGTTTCATACTGTTTCAATGTCTTTGTTAATTTATGTCTTTATATTTTAAGTTTTTAATGTAGCAACTTATAATTGAATTAATTGTAACTTTGTGACTATAAATATGTTATATGTTATAATATGTGTTATAAATATGTTTGGTTAGTGACAAATAAATATGATTATGATTATGAAATATGATTAAGATTTTACATTATTTAAAATTTTGTTTCTACTTAACAATCTCACTTTTGTCTAAAGGACTAATGAAGGGTGTGAAATGGAGTAGGCTTATCACATAGGCCTAACAAATTTTAATTTTTCACTATCAACTTCTTAAGGGGCCAAAAAATAAAATTATCGAGTATAAATATGCTCAACAGGTATAACACTTTTGTGGTTTGTGGTTCTATATAAGTCTTTTTAAATAGAAAGTTTTTAAGATGATTTACCTTGACTAATCTATATTCTAGGTGGGGAGCTACAGAAAATATTTGATGGCAAGGCATATTACAGAAAATGTATAAACAACTTATTACACTAACAGATGTAGGTTAGACTAAAGAAATCAAATTCGAAGACTTGACTTGTATTTTTTATATTTATTTGTAAGGTAGAAGTTTAGTTAGAATTGTAATATTATGTTGGATTTCAATTAATACTAGAGTAGGCATGATTCAGTAGCCAATGTTTAGTGCTGAGGGGGACATAATAAGCAGGAATGTACGACATAGTCCACCCTCACATTCATTTCCCGAACTGTCTTATTACTACACATGTCATAGAATTGAATCTAGGCTATTCAAGCTGCTACAATAGTATGGGAGATAGCGCTACATTTGAACGAGTCATTTCATACCGGCTGAAAATCATAGCAATAATAGTTTTCCCTTAATACATAAGAGATCTGAGCGTCAGCTACTCCAGTAGTGGTGCAGCTAAAGGCTAGAGCATGTGAAAGTTATAAAAAAAATTTTGCTCCGAGTGATTTTATACCGTACCAAAATTTATGGGATAATTTTTTAGATTATTTACAACCAAAATATGAAAATCAGCTGTAGGCTATAGATAAGAAGGGATTATAAGTCAGTCACGTATACGAACATGTCAGAAAATTTTTAAATTAAAGTAATTTTATACATTATGAAATGAACAGGTACCAAATACCTTAGTGCTTCATTAGATGATGACTTTTAAAGTAATTTAGTCATTCGTATTTCTTTTTCCGTGCCTTGAATTATGTTACTTAATTGTTAGAAAATATAAATATATAACATATCTCAATACGGAAACATTTGCTTGAAACATACTGGGATTAGCCTAGAGACTACGGTATTAGTTAGAACTTCAGGCTATATTTTTGTCTTCATTTTTTTAGGGTGAATTTCTTTTTCAGCCTTTAATCTTGTTAATACATTGTTAGAATACAAAAATACGAAACATATCTCAATATGGGAAGATTTGGTTCCGATAAAGTACAGTAGAGCGTCGAAAATCCGAACTAATTGGGACCGAGGGGGTTCGGATTATCAATTTGTTCGGATTTTTAAAAATAACTAAGAAAATGCCCTTTAGGCTAAAATATAAGCCCTTTAATCGATTAAAGTGGTTAAACAGTACAAGCAGTAATGTAATAATTACAATACAGTATGTAAGACTACCGGGTACTTACATATTATGATTTAGAAAAACCTGCACGTACAGTAGGGCCAACAATATTACACTTGTAACTCTCAATTACAGTACAGTACATAATAAAAAGTTCACTTGTACATTATAGTTAACACAAACGAAAAATAAAAAAAATACTGTATAGTACACTACCGTATGTACGACACACTGTTATAAAGATTACACAAAGAGAAATGAATGAACTTTCTGTATGTTTACGCTGTTTGTTTACTGCTACCGCTAAAGCAGCTTATGAGCGTGACAGTGAAAATACTGACAGCCAGCCTGCTGTGAGGGCATGTGAGAGCAGGTATTAAGAAGTGTTTATAAAAAAGAGATAAAAATGTCAAACTGCGATGAAGATTTCTGTGAAATTTTTAACGATGCAATAATTGGAATTTGTGAAAACAAAAACGAAATGTTTGCAGGGGCTGCCTGGGAACGGGTTCGGATTTTTGATGTTTCGGATTATCGACACTCTCCTGTAATAGTTAACAACTACCATTTGTTAATATTGCAACATCAATTTAAAATAACTGAACGCAATCCACGGTAAAAATGCAGTTTACCTTGTCAAACGATTTCTAAGGGAATTTGATATAACATGATAGAACACATCTAACTGATTGTAGAAACAACAAAAATTTTCCCGGGAAATAATATTTGTAGGAGTTATGAAAGAAATAAAACTTGAAATTGTATAGGTTAAGTTTCGACTTTTCCGCGATATTTGACGTAATTATAACAAAATAAATCACTTCACATACACCAAACATGTAAGAATTAAATAAACTAACCAAAATAAACCCCAAAAGTATCCACGAAGCAAGAAAATGTGAAAATAATGTAACAAACATAATTACGTAAATAAATGCATCGAACAATAGAAAGTACCGTTTAACAGCGTATTTAAAATGGAAATAAATCAACGTTGCCAAATCGAACAATAGGTTATTGTACTAATTAAGGTGTGTATAAATCAAGGTAACTAGATAGTAAAGGTTGCCTCATTTGAGAAATAATATTTCGTCGTATTATCACTTTATATAATTAGAATAAAAAAAAAACTAGAGGACTTACCTTAACTGTTTAATCACAGTATTTTGCCGATAACAGTATGATTATAATATTTGTATAATTATAATATTTCGTCGTATTATCACTTTATATAATTAAAATTAAAAAAAAACTAGAGGACTTACCTAAACTGTTTAATCACAGTATTTTTCCGATAACAGTATGA
>JAGFPH010015429.1:0-10637 GCA_018207615.1 Philaenus spumarius | reverse complement strand
ACTGTTTAATCACAGTATTTTTCCGATAACAGTATGATTATAATATTTGTATAATTATAATATTTCGTCGTATTATCACTTTATATAATTAAAATTTAAAAAAAACTAGAGAACTTACCTAAACTGTTTAATCACAGTATTTTTCCGATAACAGTATGATTATAATATTGTATAATTATAATATTTCGTCGTATTATCACTTTATATAATTAAAATAAAAAAAAAACTAGAGAACTTACCTAAACTGTTTAATCACAGTATTTTTCCGATAACAGTATGATTATAATATTTGTATAATTATAATATTTCGTCGTATTATCACTTTATATAATTAAAATTAAAAAAAACTAGAGGACTTACCTAAACTGTTTAATCACAGTATTTTGCCGATAACAGTATGATTATAATATTTCGTCTTATTATCACACTATTTATAATTAGAATGAGTTGCCTAAACTGTTCGTTTCTACACAAAAAAGAACAAGAACAATCCGGCAACGCTGTCAGGTCGGTAAGAAAAACATGTCGGCACTTTACAATGTAATTCTCCATAAGGAACTTTTGATTTGAAAGTTTTTAATGTTGTAAATGTTGAATATGGTTAAATATTGGTTTCCCGGTATCAGTGAAGTGTATAAATACTATATTTATTAAGAAAAAAGTTCAGGTTTGTGTGTTTATAGTAGTTTCGTTTGACAAGGTAAACTATATAAATACCCAATCCACTAACAAAATTTCATACAGATTAAAACTTGTTTTAAATGTATTGAGCTACTTGTATTTTTGAAAGGATTTTTGTTTTTGGATAGACGCAAATTTACTATTCAACCCTAGGCTAGCCTAATGCAGTAGAAATGCAAGAATTAAAAAAAATATCAGCCTAGGGTCGAATAGTAAATCTACGCCGATAGTTATATTATTTAATTTATGTTGTGGAGTGTTTAAATTAAAGGTACAGAAATATGATTTAAACACATTAAAATTTTAACAAATAATTAAATGCAATTCGAAATAAATACCTTATTAGAGATTATTATTATGTTATAGTGCATCTCTGCTGTTCACAATATGCCACTAAGGCGTAGAGGCACATTGTGAACTTTACCTAATTCACGAAGCAATCAAGAGTCAACTTTCATAGTAGGTAACATAAATCAAATTTTTCTCAATACAAAATTTAATTACAAAACAACAAATAAATGACAAGTTACAGTAAAATAAAGTTGTATTCTAATACTTAAAAATACAAGTTTTACACCAAATATGCATCACTGTAATAATCTGTTTTTTCTATTTAAAACATGTAACAGGTCATAAAATAATCACATTATTGCATGAAATATAAGTTATAAGGTAAGCTATGTCTGATTTAAGATAGTGGAATTTTTAAGCAAAATTGTTCATTAGGTAAAAAACTAATAAAGCTGTAATACACTACTAACCTTGGATAGTGTGAGGTTAGCTATAATACTAACGAGTTAACTCTTATTTTCTCCACATTTCTGTATTGAAATACTAAATAAAATGTATAACTAATATGCTGTCATTCAATTGGTTTGCTGAAAACAAATCAACAAAATGAAACATGAACTAAACTAAACGTTGTTTAAAATTTGTCCTTCACAAAGTCAAACTAATATCAGCCCGCCACTTACTAAAAACAGCTGACAAACAGACAAAAGCACCACAGCTGATCCATTCACAGATTTAAAGGATCAAAATAAAATTAATAGCGGGAAATCGTTTTTCGCGAAATAAGAATTGAACTGTTATAGTATTTAATTTTATTAAATGCTGTTGTTAAAACGCAATTTCATAGACAACATGGAATTCCCGCTAAAAAAAGATGCTTCTAGTATCTATGAAATACCGGTATTAAAACGTAATTTAAAATACTACGGTGATGTCAGGGAAAAAATAAAACGACCAAATAGTACTACGGTACAGTATTTTTATGAAATCCCGGCGTTAAAACGCAATCTATACATATAAAAGCGAAATACCACTCACTCACTCATCACGATTTCTCAAAAACTACTGAACGGATTGAAATGAAATTTGGTATGTAGCTTCCTCTAGGGCCATAAGTGCTCACTAAGAAAGAGTTTGAAAAAAATTCGAAATTTTAGGGGGGGGGGGGTTTGGGGGATCAAAGTTATTAAAAAACGATTTCTTCAAAACTACGGAACGGATTGGAATGAAATTTGGTATGTCGCTTCCTCAGATAGGTGCTAAATAAATAAGGGTTTGAAAAAATTCGAAATTTTAGGGGGGTTTGGGGATCAAAGTTATTAAATCACGATTTCTTCAAAACTACCAAACGGATTGGAATGAAATTTGGTATGAAGCTTCCTCTAGGGCCATAAGTGTTCACTAAAAAAGTGTTTTAAAAAACTGGAAATTTTAGGGGGTTTGGGGGGTAAAAATTACTAAATCACGATTTCTCCAAAATTACCGAACAGATTGGAATGAAATTTGGTATGTAGCTCCCTCTAGGGCCATAGGCGCTAACTAAGAAAGGGTTTCAAAAAATTCGAAACTTTAGGGGGGGGTTTGGAGGGATCAAAGTTATTAAATCACGATTTCTTCAAAACTACCGAACGGATTGGAATGAAATTTGGTATGTAGCTTTCTCTAGGGCCATAGGTGCTCACTAAGAAAGGGTATGAAAAATTTTGAAATTTTAGGAGGGGTTTGGGGGGATCAAAGTTACTAAAATCATAATTTCAGATCTTTTATTATTATGACAATAGTGCTTTTATTATTTAAGATCTATATATTATATAAAAGTCAAATAAAACTCACTCACTGAACACTTAAAAAGATACAATTATGTTAAAAAGACTGAAAATACCACCCACCACGGGCAACGCCGTACGGGTCAGCTAGTTTAATATATAGATCAGTGTATGTCCATAAAAGAATACAATTTGTGCTACTTTCTATTACCTATCGACGTTAAACCGTAATTTAAAACACAATGGTCAAAAATTGGCAAAGAAACGAATTTTCCATGCTGCAGTGGCTTTGCCAGGACTAATATTGACTAATGACCATAGAACTTTAGTCTCTCAGACGGCGCGGCGGCCAAATCTCCCTCTCTGTTTCACACCCTCCCTCACCACTTAAAAACCAGTTGTGTCCAGTACATTTCACCTGAGGTAAGATCTTTGGTGGTGAAATTCATGCCGCTGTCTGACTTTGTTTAGAAGCAGTATTGTATTAACGTCTGGTAGACGTACTATAGCAGTTGTTATTTTTTGTCCTCAGTGGTGACGTCTCATAGAATGGTTAGAGTAATAGTGTGATTTTATGAACTTACAGTATAAGTTCTGCAGGACGGGTGGAAGTAAAACGGTAATATATTTTTTTAATTTATTCAGCGAATCCTCGCACTGGCGATGCACGATGAACTTGAAAAAAGAACTTGCCCTTTCTGCCCGACAAAATCGAAACGTCAGACATGATATTGAGGAGTTCCGATTTGCTTAGTGTTCGAGAAAAGTGTGCATAAGCTGCCTCAGTGGCGCCATTTCACTAAAACGTTAAGGGGAGGGGGCAACGGCCGAACCCGGTCCCCCCAAAAATTGTAAATGTCCACAATATAAAACATGTAATTTTAAGCTATTTCAACCCTATATTGAGACATCCTTTAGGGGCAAACTTTATCTTGAAATGATTGCAGTTATTGGTACCTAATATAATATAGACTAACTATTGGTTATTGGTGACTGACTAACTGATGTAAATGTTTGGGTACGTCCAGACCAGCTAGAGAGCTGCAAATTGAAATGGGGGCAGTTGTTCATAATGAGAATAATAGAGGTAAAATTGGCATAACAAAAAAAATAGTTACTTTTATGAAATTAATTTAATGTTAGGGTATAAGTATAAATGTAGTTATAAAGAAATTGGAGACAGCTTAAAATAAACCCCTTATTGTTTAAAATAATTAAATTAACCTTTTGCGCTCCATAGGCGAACTCAGTCCGACATCGCTAATTTGCCGTTGCGCTCCACTGTCGGACTCATTCCGACACACGTTTTAATATGATTTCTATGTTCCAAACAAGTGTAGAATCTGTGGTTTTCGGTCTAATGAGACTTCAATGTTGTTAAAACAGTTTAGAAACCAGTGACAGATTATATTTGCTGTTGAATATATTTTATATCTCTCTGAAGTTAAACAGCTGTTTGCCAGTCATGATCAAGAAATACAAGTAGCTTCATCTTTTATCTTGCGCCTTGTAACTTTTGTTTACGCTTTTTCAAGTGGTATTTATTTTTACTGTACGTTATTATTTTGCAGTTTTGTGTAAATTTTGTTAATGTAAATAATGTAAAGATCTTGTTTTTGTTTTATTTTGTGTTGAGAAATGGCAACTGTTTAAACTATACGTTAACATGGTTATGTACCATTATTTCGCAGAAATTTTATTGTTAAAATAAATTTTTGAATAAATATAAATACAATCGACATACTTAAACAGACATATTTCCTGTAAAAACTATTTTTAAAGCTCTAATAATTTTTATTACTACTTTTAAATTCATAAAAAAACATATTTTTTTTACCTAATATATTCTCAAAATAGGCCTACTCAATAAAAAAATGTTGTTAAACCTCAAGAATATTTTTTAAATTATTTATTATGGTCACATTCAGTGTAATAAAGTATTTTAAAAGTTCTAAACTCTATTATTAGCGAATTTCCATAGGAAAAATGAGCTATTGCAGTGGCCCTTATGGTGAGACCCAAGGTCGGGAGTAGCAAATGAGCACCGATCATGGTCCCCAGAACACGTTTTGGGGTGTCAAAAAAATTCAAATATATAAATTATATATGTATATATATATATATGTGTTCGCACTCTAGCGGCCGCATTTTAAGTCCGATTTGGTCCAAATTTGGTACACGTGTTGGTTGTCTATGTGGCTCGGACGAGTTCGTTAGCCAAAAAAATCCAACAACCGGAAGTACGTTTTTTGACCGGAAGTAACTATTTTTTGAGATTTTAACTACGAGAATGAAAGTTTTTTAGATTTTTTTCTAACAATATGAATGTAGGACGTTATTCTGCGCATTTTTTTTTTTACACGACCTTATAGCTCGCTTGGTTCCCCCAAAATCGACAAAAACGTAAAATACCATAAAAGTACCCAGTTCAAAGCCAAGTGATGCAAACTCGCGAGGCCACTAGGAGGAAACAAATTCTACTAATATATTGCGTACACACAGACAGCTGGTCAACGCCTTCGTGAGTAGACCTATTTCCCAAATTGTTGGTTGAAATCCTAAAACATAGGCATATAAACTTAATTTTGGAAATTTGCTCAACTCACGTCAGCGGTCCAGCTGCGTGGTCGATTTATTCTTATTTTTAATTTCATTACAAAACAAAAAAATTGATTGATTTTTTTGACCGATTATATTCAAAATAGGCCTACTCAATGAAACATTTTTTATTTAATCTTTCAACAATTTTTTCCTTATTCTCTGTTTTATTCCGAACAAAATGATATATAATAACTTATGTTTACTATTTATAGGAATTTTTTAGCGAATTTACAAAAATAATTCTGCAAACAGTAATATTTTAATTGGAGCTGGTGGAGCAGCCAAGTGTCAAATAAATAGAGTGCAAAAGGTTAATGATATTATGTTTGAAAATATTGCAAACTATAAAGGTTGGTATTTTCAGTTGTTGGACATCATCATTACACGCCTATTATTTTAAACTTTCAAATTGTAATTTTAATACTTTTCAAATCTTTGGGGGACTCCGGCCCCCCTGCCCTCCCCAAATGACGCCCCTGAGCTGCCTGGAATAGACTGAAAACCATATTTACCATTTTTGTCAGCTTTGTTGTGTTTTTGTAACATAAAAAACTAATAAATAAATTTTTATAGTAAAATGGTGTTTTATTTGTTAAGTCTGGTATAGCTTATGGAAATTATTTTAAAAACATTGTATCGATTTTCAAATTAGGATTTTAAGCAATTATAAAAAAATAAGGTTGAAAATATTTTTTAAAAGATTTTCTTTACATATTTTAAAATATAATAATTATGCGTTTTACAAAATACGCTCTTTAAAACCAATAAAAAAATAATAATAAAAAGATTACGTAAAAAACATTGTTTATTTGGCGAGAGGTAGGTATTTTAAAACGGTTTCTTAAAATTAATCAAGATAGAACCGGTCAATAACCACTATAAAAAGTGTAGTTTTTTGTTTAGTTTAGTTTAGTGTATCATAGACGATAGGATGATGTACACCAACCGGCTCAATACGTGTCACACTATAAATTATGTGTTGTGTACTTTGTGTTATTAATGTGTTTGTGTGTGTATATGACGACCTGAATAGTGATTAATATATAAGTTTTAGTACAATTTTCTGCCAATCCTAACGTAACACTTTCACTTAAATTTGTCGACGCGTTTCGGAGTTCCTCCATTATCGAGACCTATTTCAGTACTGCATTCGTCCATTATGGAATCGTCTAGATATAGTTAGCCACTCCACTCCTCCTACTACCGGTACTGCTTCTTATGTAACCTAATAGGTGCTTGTTATGTAATATTTTATGCAACACGTTATGTAATATAAACCTACTCTTTTATTTTATTTTGTTATTCTTTTTTTTAATATTTTCAACAATTTTAGATTTTGGAAAGTTATTTCTGATTGACTATTAATATGTTCATTAATAATATTTTCTCCGTTCATTTTTAGTTTGAAAATTTCTATGTTTTCCATTATATGTAACCGTCTTCCTTTGTTACTTTGGTGTAAGAGCTTCATTGATTCTTTCATTTCATATGGCAAATGACCCTCATTTAATAAGTGTGTTGCGTAATTTGAATCTCTTTTTTCATATTTATAAGGTCTAATATGTTTCCTAAATCTTGTTTTTAGTTTTCGTCCTGTGTGATTAATATATTTTATACTTGATAATGACATTACGGTCTCGAAACGCGTCGTAAGTAGGACAACTCAAGAAGTCACAAGTCGGACTAACAACCAGGTAAAATACTATAGTAATTTCTTGAATTTATTTCATTTTAAAATTAATGTTATAGCAAATATATCTGTAGTAAAATAGAGTTTACAAACAAGGAAAAAACCACGAAAAATTTGTAAATAATTTTTTTAACCTCCTTACTCCCCTCCAAAAAATTACGTCTGACATACGTCTAATAGTACTTAAGTTAGTATTTTAGGGTGTATTAGTTAAGGGTTAATACACCTGGAACGCTCGGGCTGTGTTCAAGAAAACGGTCTTTACCCCCACCCCTTGGTAGTCACTCATGGCCGCTCAGTGGATTTCAGCATTGTGCGCCCTAACGTTTACAAGCTTTTGCGCCTCACCAGATTCATGTAATTAGAATAAAATTTGTTTATTATTTATTTGCATGACCTACGGAATCTAACAGTATAAACTTCTTGTAGTTTGGTAATTTATTTGATTTGTAGTAATGAATAGTGCGATCGTGAAGCACAAACTCATCTACCATAAATGAGATGAACCATTATACCAAAATACAATTTTGGTAGATACGAACCGATACCAAAATGAACCATTTTGTAAAAATGATTCGGACCATAGAAATTGTCTAAGACTGTCCTTAAAAGTCCTACAGTTTGGTGATTTTTGAATGATTTTAGGAAATTATTCGTCAAATTTTAACTACCTTGTGAGGGAAGTTTACCGTATAAATTTAACCTGTGCTGCCTGGCACGATACTCAAAGCTTGCCTGGTGCTGTAGTTGTGTATATCCATATTTTGGATATGATCACACTTGAATTTAAAAAAAGTAACACTTCAAGTATGTATTATACACGGAAGAGTAAGTAGTCTGAATTTTTTGAAGAATTCCATAGTTCAAATGATACACTAGCCCATAATAGGCTGTTAAAAGTATCGATGTACCCACAGTATAGCTTCCAATTTCTCAGTACAAATATACCTGAGCTAATTTTGGTGCTAATACTGCTAATGTGGTTATTCCTGTTCAACTTGTCTTCAATTAGATGTTATTGATTGCACTTCTTCGAGTATAACACTTGGAATCTGATTTGTGCTTTGTTTTCTAACAAAGTGTACATGGTTTGAAACAGAATCTGTTGAAAACCTACTGCTATATCATCATCATATAAAGGCTGTGGTATAAAGTAGTTTGTCGCTAAAAGTAACTAGGGGCTCTGCCCCTGGACGCTTCGCGTCCCAACCCCGCCTCGGCCTTTGGCCTCAGATGGCTGCTTCGCTTCGCTCGCAGTTAGAAAATTCGCTAAAGAATCTCGTTAATCTTTGGCTTGTTTGTACATTGGTTTGTAAAATTATGACACCAAGCTTAAATATATTAACAGTAATTACAAGATTAATTATAACCTCAAATACATGCATTAGAAATGTGAGAGGCTTTAATTACAATATTATTCCTAGTTCTACTATCTTCTGTCAACTAAAGTTTTGAAACCAGGCCTAAATATACAATAGTAAACATAACCTCAATACTATGTTTCAGAAATGAGCCAGGCCTATATTACAAAATTGACTATTAAAATGTATCCATTTTTGCTAGGTTTACTTTTTTTTTACAAAATAAATTGTTAAATCAAGCCCAATTTATTCTAATTTTATTATAACGTGCTAAAACAGTATAAATTAGCTTGTTTTTTAACAGTAATTAAAAACTATCCAATGAACAGCTGATTTTGGATTTACAATGAATCTCATGGCTTGTTTATAAACAGCTGTTTTGATCGCTTTATTTATTATTTCGTTGTTATTTTGTAACCAACATGGCAACCTATAAGACCCTATGTTAAAATTTTTCAACTTTTAAATTAGATTTTCTCAAAAAATTGCGTTTTTACACGAAATACAACTATATGGGTGTACTTAAAAATCAAAACTACACCTAAATACAAAATTTCTTTGAATTCGTTAGAGCCGTTTTCGAGATCCGCGTCAGATACAAACATCCAAGAATTGCTCATTTAAAGCAATAGGATTATAATCATTAACGGTAAAATATCTATCCAGAAACGTTTGTAAACTGTAAAAAAAATATTTAATAATCAAGTGGTAGGCGTTACTAAAAACCTAAAAATATCACAAAGTACCGTTACGTGTTTTTATGTTTGATATTGTTTATTATGCTACAAATAATGCGAGTAAATATTTACAAATACTTTATATTTATATGACACACATTTTCTACACAAAAACACTTTGTCATTGAAGTTTTATTGACCAAATACAAATCGATATAACTTTAGATATAAGTAAAACCAAATGTGAAATATCGAGTAATGATCTGCGATATGCAGTGTATTACTGTTTTACTTAAACTATTATAATGCATATTTATTTAGTCAAATATTTAAGTGTATTGCCTCCAGAAAAGTAAAATTATTGTGGAAGTGTGTGTGAGAGAGAAAGTGAGAGATTGAATGCAATGAAAAGAGAGAGAGAGGGATAGGTTGAGTGATTGTTTTGAAGTCTTTATTTATGGTGAAGTTTACCATAACAAACCAAACATAATCAAACCATAATAATCAAATTTTGAAATAAATTGTTGGCTAACATTCTGGTTAGAGTTGTGAACACAATGTTGCATGAGTGCTTTTATTTTGTGTTTCTATGGATTTTAATTACGTCGCAGTAAGCCTGTTTCCATTTAGCGATTTATTAAACCATTATAAACTCCATTTTTGGTGGAAGTGAGGCAACAAATTAAATTATCATAAAAGACATTATAGGGTGACCTAGTTACGTTCTTTTTAATTTAAGTCATGTTAGCTTTACTAACACACAAGGCCGTAGCCAGGGGGAGGGTTAAGGGGTCAAACCCCTCGAAATCCCAAAATTTAGTAGTAAAAATTAATAGTAGGTTTAAAAAGTGCAAGTTAATTGTAAAATAGACAACACAACAGAGGATCCAACAAAATAGTTTACATCATTGTGCATTGCATGCTTACAAATATATAGATTTGCTTGATTAAACTACAACGTACAATACACACGGATGCAGTAGGTTACAGCCTTACGCTCTTGTGAGTTGCGACCAAGATCTGATCTATTAAATGAGAAAACAATGAAGGTTCAACAAAAATACTTTACTTTAACAAAACAAAATCATTCATCATCCTTACATCCTATAATACTTTACATGGGTAACTATATCAAAATTTTAAAAAGTAAGCATGGATATTGGTGTTTAACACGTTCACTACTACGCAAATTTCTTATTTCCTATGCTAGGAGCTGACCTTTCATTTTTTATATTTATAGCCAAAATGAGTAAAAATTACATTATTTTTTTATTTTTGAACCTTTCTACGTAATAATCACTAATATTTTAAAGCGGACGCACATGTGCAAACATAGCACATAGGCTTAAAATTGTCGTGTGAAGCACGCAATGCACTGTGTATTGAAAATATTCCCAATATGGGGGTTGGCGAGCAATGCATTGTGCGTCGGGGCTTCTCTTAGTATTAATTATAAGTGATTTTTTTACTCACATCAGTGATCCTTGTTGGTTTTTCTCTATCTAAAAAACAATTGCAACTTTGGACTTAACAGGCCATCATCAGGTTATATATAAAAACACTACGAACA
>JAGFPH010015428.1:10662-21267 GCA_018207615.1 Philaenus spumarius | reverse complement strand
ACAAAGTTTAGATGAAACATTTTTAATGTAGGCTTAATTAGCTACTTGTAGATGATTATTAATTATAAATTAAAGATAATTTTTCTTCTAGGCACGTTTGGTTTATATTTTAGTTTATTATTTGTACATTTGTGTTTTTTATATGGTCAATTTCAGCACGGAAAATATTTACACTCATCTTAAACCGAATCGTACATTTATTAATACAATTAAAGATAAAAATGTTGTTCTTTGAAGCAGGACGAAATTGTGAGTAACTCGTACTGATAAACAATAACTCTTTTAGCATACTTTGCATTAGAAAATAGGGTAAAGATAAGTTTTATATAACACCCAAAGCATAATTTCCACAAAAACAGTGCAATTAATTTCGTTATAGCTACCTATTTATTTAGACACTTGCATTAAAAAAATGAATTTTGTCATAAGGATTAGACCATTATATATCAGTGACCTGAATAAATTCAAAATTCAAAATTTGATTCACAGAACAAATCCAAAATTCTACTTAAGTTATGGCTCTTGACATATCCTAAACGTTTAAAGGTGTTATATTTAACGGTTAACTCTACATCGTAAATTAAAATATTAGATTAAATGACAAGAATAAAATAAAATACAAGATTAGGCTTTTAAAACCAAATAGTTCAACAAAAAAATATAACTGAAGGTTCTAAATACAGCAAGACAAATGGGGAGTACAAGGCAGTTGTTAATTAAAATATAATTAATTCGAATTAAAGTTTAAAGACATGAGTAATCACAAGGAACAAACAATTCCAGCTTCTTTACTGCTATAGTAACTTCTTCTTTATTTATTAATAGTTTCACACAGTTTAACCAATACCACTTTAAAATATACAATTATATTAAAGACAATGTTAGTGGATTAATCATTAACTTAAACAATATAAGGATAAATAACATTAACTGTCTCTATCAAATTATTAAGTTTAACATGATATAAAAGCATTTGTTATGCAAGTTAAAAACAACCATTAATAATTATGAAATTACCCATTACTAAGAAATAGCCTGCATGCCAGTGTAGAGGTGTAGAGTAAATAACTCACAAGGTACTGGACCTACACTGAAAATTTCTCATCAGATATGAATACACATTTTTTAAATTATTTGTACGTCTATTTATATAAAGGTAGTAATTGTACTTACTATTTAAAATTATTTATTATGTCACTTTTACACATTGCTGCAAAAACTAAGAGCAGTTTAGAAGAGTTAAACAACCAAAGTGCTTACCTGAAATTCAGGTTAGTTTTAACTTATTTCGTTATAGTTAGGTAAATTGCAAAAGGTTTGATTAAATTAAGAACATGTATTTTGTGTTTTAGAAATTTGCCAAGGAATTGGTGGTAACTATGGAGTGAAGGTTTTACAGTTAATAAGGAAAATAAACATTCAGCATTGCTCGTTGACAAAAGTTTATCCCTACCTATATTTAGTGAAGAGGGAAATATCATACATATCCACAAATTTAGTAGAAATGGTTGCAGCTTACTTTTCATTAGGAAATTATGACGTTTCTGGTGAACTTACAAACTGAACGTTACGAATTTCTGTCAAGTCAAATAGGTTTTCATGGGTTATATGTTAATCCAAGATAGTTCAAAGTTATAAATAATAGACTAGATTCCATTTGAATAAATTAAATTAATGTTTCAAGTATGCAGTGATGTATTTTCTATACTTAGCACTGTAGATTTCTTTTAATTATCACTAACAAATGGTGCTTAGTAGAAAATAATATTTAAATATATATTGGCCTCAATGAAGGATGTAGAATATTTGTACATATCAATAGTCTTTCTGCGGCTTTAGCGGAATAGTCAAACATAACTTACAATATACGTTTAGCCTATATACACTTTCATACAATTACTCTTTCTCAGCCATTTCAATGTTCAAGATTAAAGCTAAACCATGTAATAGGTTTAATCAATAAATTTATTTAATTCGTTTATTATTTTAATTCATATTAAAAAACAAAGTTAAATTTTAAAAATATAGATACCTTTACGCTGTGAACACATTACTAAAAACAAATGCTGATTACTTTTAATATAAAATGACACAAATAAAGCATTGATTTAAATGTTAAATTAACGAAATAATCGCCTAGTTAGAACTGCATAGTCATCCTTATTTCTGAACAGACCAGATTTACATAACCCATTACATAGTTTCCATTCCAGATGCAAATTGCTTTTTACGCCAGAAAGATGTTATTAAAGTTTAAAAACAAAATATTTGTTTCGTAGCTCAACTGTTCTACGTTGGCAAAAAAATCTTGCTATTGATATAAACTGAAGTAAATTTGATTATATATGGGGTATATAAAAAATATTCAAAAATATAAAACAGCACACAGTCACTGTAGAGTACAGAGAGTGTTTATTTTAGTTTAATTAGTTTTATGGCAAATTTTATACAAACAACCAAGAAATTATTATTACTGAGACTGGAGAAGTATATATGAATGCGTAAAACAATTTTTGTATTTAAACTGAAATAATTTTTTCTGGTACTACTACTCAAACAGTAAAAAGCTATTACATAATTCAGTTTATCAATTTGTAAAACGAGTCGTTTGAATAATATATATTATAATTAGCAAAAGTACCTAATGTCTCAATCTCAGATAGTAGGTGATTTACCTTATGCTAAATTTCTTAAGGTTTTCCCTTGAATCAAGTTAATTTATTGTATTAAGTTACTAAATCTGACAACTTTAATCAGCTGTTTTATCTAGTTATCTATGCAACTAGTATCTACAGCGATAAATATCAAATTGGCTCCTCAACGAAGTTCGTAAATCCCAGTTGCACTACCTTTAAAATAATGTTTTCAATTTCCTTAACATTTTAGATTGTAAAGTTTAGAATTAGGTTCTACACGATTTCGTTTAATTATATGACTTACGTTTAAATACAAACACGTATTTATATTTGCTTTCTTTCTGAGATGGAGTTTACAACTTAGTAAAAATAATAAAGTATTCATAATTTATGTTAATGAACAAAACGTAATTAACATAAATTATTTTTTTAAAGGTAGATTTGTCGATTTATGGCCACATAACTGTAAAATAATCAATCTCATAACAAAATGGTTTCCAACTTGCCAAATAACATTTGAGTGGCATTTTACAAAACATGTCAATACTGAAAGTATTCATCTTTCTTTCCGGACATGTACAGCAATAATAAATTATACTGTTTGCTTTTTTGTTTAATTTCACTCCCCGTCCTTCTTTATAGTTAAAACATGACATTATTATTATGACATGAAATTATTTTTGTATAAAGAACTACACAGAATTATTATTATTATAGTATATAATTTTTTGTTTAGTAACAAAAACCAGCCACTTGCTGGTTCTAGTTAAAACATTACATTTATATTGCAGCTGTTGTAGTGAAACATTCTTGATATATTCCTGTGTTACAAGACTTTCCTAAACTTATTAATAACATTGACATTTTCGCTTAGATTTATATGAAACTATTTAATCCAGCACAGATAATTCCATACATTTATACGTTAGCTATATATTGTTACTTCTTTTGTTTTGCTTTTAATTAAAACATTTAACAGATGTGGTAATGTAGTCCGACTATGGAGCTCGCTCTACCTTTACATCGTAGTTCTTGAACAACTGTTGTTGTTTCACTGTATGTACAAATTAATTCTCTTCAACACTTACTGAACTCAATAAATAAATTAATAAAAAATGTGGGTTTAAATAACTGAACTTCTAATTTGAATTTCTGTTGCTAATTGTGAGAACAAAACTCATTTGCTTTAAATAAAAGATTTTAGGCTTAAGCTTGTTTTTGTACAACATTACAGGTATTATCTACTCTATGATGTTATAATGGTACAAACATTTCAAAGAAGGAACCCCAACATTTCAAATTAAGGAGTTAGGTGACATTTCGAATTAAAGGACATAAACACACTTTATGTTATGGTTTGTGTCTTCCTTACTAAAAGATAGGAGAGAATAATCCAATGTGTGGATAACGTGGTTGGATAAAAAAATCAGGAATGAAAACCTCAACGGTAGTTTTAAATTGTAATAACTTAGAAGAAGAAACACATGAAGGGTTTTACATGATATCTGCAAAATAATTTACTTAACAATTTTTATAAATTATTGTAGATAAACGCAATTTAAGGCAATCCTATTTGCCACAAGAGAAAGTTTCTTCTATGCGTTATGATTTTTTAGGTGTTAGGACTCAAGAAAAAAGTCAAGAATTTGAAATGGGGCTTTATGGATAGTACATCATTTTTAAAATGCGAGACTATTATGTATTTAAGCAAAATTTTCTGACCTTATATTAATGAATTTTGGAATTGAAAAGCTAAAAATTCAAAAGAAACCCCTCACGTAAGATTTCAGAAAACTCAAATACTCAATCTTCATCAAAAATAAATATAAATGGAGATATAGCCTAACATGCAAAAATTACGGAAAATAATCTAGCGGCAAAGTCTAAATTAGTTCTGTACAAAGAACCATACATAATAAATTGTAATTATTACAATGTTGTACATAAAGTTTCATGTATTACCAAAAATCAGCCACTACAGGTATCAATGACACTTACTTGAGAGGTTCGCATTCTACATTATGTTCATTCATTTTATTTACTATGATTACTTTGAATTTCATAGTAGCATATTAATAATAACAATTATGATTTAAGAAACTGACCAATTGCTATCAAAAATTTACAAGTGGCATTGTTAAAGTTTTGAGCTGGCAATGTCAACTTACAGCAGAGGATCTACAACTAGAATATTTTTGTATGATTTATTTAACTCAATATAAACAGCTACTTTATTAATTTCAAATGTAAACAGAAATGGAAATATACACTTTATTTGTTTATGCCTAACGACACGTTTATGTTTGAGCTCTAAGATGTTCAACAACTTCCCCAAAGTATTTGAACAAAGTATTGAAATACTGTAACTTCCCCAAAGTTTTCAATTGTAATATTAATACTTTCGCCTTACAAACTTACTCCGTCCTAAAGTTAAATTGCTGTTGAAAGTTTGCAACAAAGGTCAGATATATCGACTGTTGTTAGAGCCTTGTGCAGGCTTGACGATATTAACCAAGTTGTGTTAAACGTTTCAATTCCTCTAACATGCAAAACATAATATGCATACAAAGCTTATAGTAAAATAGTATTAAATAACTTTTTTCACCAAAGTTAATCTATAATCTGCAGGTAAATGTTGGTTGTAAAAAACTTGTAATTGTTTGCTTTAATGATCCCATCTCGGATTTAAAAAATAAGAGTATATGGACTTTGATACATGGTTATGGACAATTTAGAAACTGTATTCATAAGTTATAAGTGGCGTGGTATATACTGTACTTGGATAGTTTATAGAAATATTCAGTCACTCAAATCTCTACTTTTGTTTGATCAAAACACGTTTCATATTTAACCAAATACGCCAGATATATATTGTTAAGAGGAGCATATATTGCATAACGTTATTACTGTAAAACAACTTATTCGGTTATGTTGAGTTTAGTATCAATGTTTTAAGTACGGTTTGTTACACAATTATTTCTAAAACAATTAAATATGTTAAAAATGTAATATTTAAAAACATGACCATTCTCACCGTCCACATTGATTTGCTTAAATAGTAAATTTGTGTGCAAAACTACATATAAACATATTACGTCACAACATGAAGTGGATTGTTTGCATACTAGAATCTCCATCAAAAAATTAACCAATTGTTTTTATGAAATAACAATTTTCAACTTGCTTTTCACATTTTTTTTATTCTTAATTGCACCTTGACTGAATTAGGAAAAATGGGAATAGGTAAAGAGGAAGATTGATGAAATTATTGATAAATATTTAGTAAACATATGAAATTCCTTATAAGTAAACAGTTGAACTATTAAACGGTAGAATAGTTTAATTAATACATAAGTATAGGTGAGTTCAATTTGAAAGTAATGAAAACAACGCAAACTACTGTATTTGGTTGTATAATGTTTTATAAGTATTTTCCCGTGCAGAGAAGGCAAATTGATATTAGCTTATACAGCCATGAATGTGATGAAAATTCTTCCACTTAATTGTTTGAAGCGTTTTGTTTGGAAAATCATAGGTGTGTAAAATATAAAGTCATGACCTACAAAAATACATTTTTATATTTATTGCAACAGCTACCAACTGCATAAAATAACAGATAAAACGCAAGTTTTTGATTACCAGCTTTCCAATACAACTTTAGGTTAGACCTAAAATTATTTTACCTACTTAACTGTAAAAATAAACACACGCTTTTTTTGTTAATATCTATGGCACAGTACTTTTCGAATTATGTAAGTTTCATTCACCTCTTTGTGTAATAAATACTAAAAAACGTATTCCAATTTTCGATGTTCACGTATGAATGTACTGATTTCACCCACTGATTAACTATTGCAGACCTATTGAAAATATAATACAAAATGCTAATATATGATGAAAAGTAATTAAACATGCTGTTTTTGTGCTTCTGTGTTGCATACTTGTATGTACTAAAGTAATAGTATTTGTTAAAAATTTATAAATACTATAAAAACGTTTCTTCAATATTCGATGTTCACGTATTATTACGATTTATCACCCAGTGATTAACTATTGCATAATGAGACCTAATGAAAATATCAAACAAAATTCTGCTAATATAATGATGAAAAGTAATTACACAATGCTGCTTTTAGACAAGCGTCTAATGCGTACTTGTACTAAGGTAATGTATTTTAAGGTCAACAGTATTGGTTAAAAATTTATAAATACTGAAAATCAATACTTCATTACAAATACGTATAACTAGTATTTGCAATAGAATAATTTAAGTCTGAAATACTTGGTAAGAATTGAAATTATAAACTTGGCTTTTATTTTTGCCATTGAACTTTTGATGACCATTGTTAAATTTAGTTTTGAGTTCAGAAAACATTCAACATACTTCCCATTTAACGAATGTTTGCACTTGGAACATGGCATGTATGAAAGTGGCAAACATTTCTAGTAATGGCAAACATTTTAGAACATCAATATTGCAAAGCAACATTAATTAATGCACCTCAAGATAATATTCTTACTATAAATTTTGTTTTACAATTTCTGTTTAGGGATGTCCAGATAATTTTAAAAGTACAACCACATAAAAGAGATTATTATACTCCAACAAACACACACCAGCTTCAAAGTTTAAAATTCTTACGACAGAGTCTAGACATTTACACAATTAGTATTCCACACTTAATTTTCACAAATTATATTTTGTCTCTCCTTCCATGAAATACAACTCCAAACCGCGTTTGTCACAATGTTGTATTTAAAATAAATAAAACTTATTGACATATTGAAAACGTTGCTGGTATGTTGATTGATAACATTGACCAAACACGGTTGTAACCAAATTTACTGATGAAACGTGTCGGTACATTCCCCGCATTGGTTAGTTGTGGAAGGAAATTACTTTTAGGAATCTGGCAGACCACAAAGCCCGAGCTTGATAGAGTAACTGATAATTAATTAGGGAATGTCCTAAGTTAGGTCGATGCTGTTTTAATCGAACCCTGAACGCCGCTATGTAGTTTGTAAATTAAATATGTTCGGTCACAGAAAGTTGTCTTTTTGAAATAATTTAATTACTCAATAAAAGTAATTTAACAAACGCTTTTTCATATATAATAATAATCTTTTTTTTATTTAAATTTAAATTATTTATTTAAATTTGAACCTTCTTTAATAGAGATGTTAGATGTGTGAGTTAGACTGGCGAGCAAAGAGTTCAGTTTTAAAATAATCATCAAACTTGCAGAATATTTGTACAGTGTATTCTTTAGAATGTCACCTATTTTTAAAGGGCCGTTTCACTTTGTTAGCATTATTATTAACCACAACACATCAGCACTTTACGTCATGTAATCAATTTACTGAACTCAACGTCTAACCAACAACAATAACCATGGTTATAAGGTCAGTATTACAATATAGCGCAAACACGAAACAAACAAATTCGCAAAACAATACAGTACATCTCGAAACAGCTATTTTTCATTTTAGCTGCAGTAGCCTACCTTAGTAAATATGCTCCAAACAAAGTAGCAATAGTTGTAAAAATGTGTAGGTATTCGGAAATAAAGTCTTTTCAAATTAAAAGATACAGGCATGATAGTATACTAGATTATTTATTTTGGAAGTTCTTAACTCATCAGAAAATGCAAAGCATTTTTTTTTGTGTTCTGTAAACATAGGTTTTAACTTTATTGGAGTATATACAAAATCCAGTATATATTCAACCTCGTAGTAACTATGAGAAATAAGGTGTGTTGCAAAAATTTACATAATATTATTAATTTCTTTGCATTAAATTATTAACTTTAGACAAAGAACTGTAAGTTATAAATGTTAACTAGTGGAGATCCAATTCCTTCCTGCCCTTAAAATATGCTGTAGTATTTTTTTTATGTAGTAGTATTAATCATATGTTTATAGTTTAAGAACGTTAATAATATAAAATATTTAAATCAAAAATTAAGTTTAAGATAAATCAGGCGTATTAGTAAAAGAGTCAGCATGGCATGGGATTCTGACAAACGAACGCCTAACATAAAAATAAGAGATACATAGTATGCAATCTGCCTTTAATGGAAATACCACTATCAAAAATAACATATCTTTCAAATTTTGTTCTTCTTACGTGTAAAACTGTGAAACTAAGCCTTTATAAAGTAAGCATACTATTTACTGAAATTGTCTTTTAATGTAACGCCTTACTCTTATATACTCCCGATTTAAGCACAAACAGAAATATTAAAACCCACATTATAATCTGCATTGAAATATAAGAACAGTTTGTTTTGGAATTATGGCACACACAAAACAAACCTTTAAACTCACAATTAATTTATTACCCATAATTTATTACATCTTTACTTTCTCCACCCTATACGTTACAACGAACCTCCCTTGGAGAATTCTTCGTTGGAGAATAAGTTATTTCCACCTACTGGAAGTTTTATAGGCAATCTCGCTAGGTGAAATAACTATGTGTCGAATATTCAGTTTTCTGAATATCCCGACTAAATAAAAAAAAAACTTCTACGTTATACTTCCAGTACTTTATTTTTGAATCTAGCTCAGTTAGAACACAAGTGAATGATTTTACTTTTTGTAAACCTCTGAGTAGTGAGTACACTGAAACTAACCTTGTAAATTGCTTATTTGTGCTTGCAAATATTTTATGAAATTTCACTGTATCAATTCTTAATCTATAACTCATAAACTATTGGGATATTTGAATAGTAGGTGTTTTTGTAAATAATAACTTTTTTATAAAACAAATAAAATTTTAATAATTCCTTTTTTAAATTTTCAAACAAAAAATAAACTTTTTGGATTTTCTTTTTCCAAGAAATACAAAATAATAACTTTCCTTGCAATTTTAATAATAATTTCTTAAACTACAAGGCAGAACCAATTATTTACCTAACTATAATTAATTTTAATACTTTATACTCAACTTGATTTAATTTATATTTTAATGAAAGATTTAATTTGAATTTACGATTTAATGAATTTAATTTTTTAATGAATAATACAAATATTTTATCTAATCTAACCTCCTAAGTAACCCAGTATTTAAAATAAATTTATTTGAATTTACTTCAGGCAAATTTTAACAGGGTCTAACGTATTTACGTTTCTACCGACCTTTTCACACTTGTCCAGGCGTCGCGACGTTTGATATGAAGTCCGCGAGCGTAGTTTAGCGATGGCAGGCTACAGATGCTCTGCGTGCTGGTTAAGCTGTCTCGTTGATGGTGATAGGTTCCTGTAGGGTTGTCTGGAAGAATGTTGGATGAATTCTTAAGGATGGTTGAGGTGATGTCGTGTCTGAAGTCCCGGTTCGGCTATTCCCTCGACGTTACAGTTGCATGTCCTAGTGGTCGCCTGATGTCCTGGAGTCCGTCTGGAAGCTATACGAATAACTCCATGTATCAGCTGTCTTGCAGGCTATGTTACTCCTCCAGAATAATCCAAGTTAGGCCAACTTTGTAATGACTAAGTTGCCACAGAAGTTCTTGTAGATTAAAGCTGTGTCTATTGCTGCATTCCAGGTTAAAACCGCAATGACGTATCTTCACACTTGTTATACAAATTATAAGGTTAACGAAGAAAATACTTAGCTTCTTGCATACTATAGTATTTTATAAAAAACAAGTAACAGCTCCTGATGAGTCTACTTACATCGTAAAATTAATAAGGCTCGATGTGTTCACTTACATCATAAAAGTAATAAGGCTCCGATGTGTCTACTTACACCGTAAAATTAATAAGGCTCCGATGTGTCTACTTACACCGTAAAATTAATAAGGCTCGATGTGTCTACTTACATCGTAAAATGAATAAGGCTCGATGTGTCTACTTACATCGTAAAATTAATAAGGCTCGATGTGTCTACTTACATCGTAAATGTAATAAGGCTCCGATGTGTCTACTTACATCGTAAAATTAATAAGGCTCGATGTGTTCACTTACA
>JAGFPH010015428.1:0-10562 GCA_018207615.1 Philaenus spumarius | reverse complement strand
TAATAAGGCTCGATGTGTCCACTTACATCATAAAAGTAATAAGGCTCCGATGTGTCTACTTACATCGTAAAATTAATAAGGCTCGATGTGTTCACTTACATCATAAAAGTAATAAGGCTCCGATGTGTCTACTTACATCGTAAAATTAATAAGGCTCGATGTGTCCACTTACATAATAAAAGTAATAAGGCTCCGATGTGTCTACTTACACCGTAAAATTAATAAGGCTCGATATGTCCACTTACATCGTAAAAGTAATAAGGCTCTCGAGTTTCCCCGAGTAATCGTTTATATAGACTTTTTCGGCACTACTTCCATGCCAACTTAAGCTTTCTATCACTGTATTTCTACAAGTCTTTAAAATTCGTTTTTTCACCAATTTTAAACTCCTAGTCTATGTTATTTTTTATCCTCAATTTTATACTGATTTTTCCTTTATTTCTAGACTTGATTTAGTCATTGTTTTACGTAATTTTCCTTTTGTTTTTTGAGTACGCCCACTTTCGTATGTTGGTATATCTGCTCCCCCTCCAGTCGACTCGTTTCCAGCCAGCCCACTCCGCTGTTCCGTTACCTTATCTCGCTCCACGCAGTTTTGGCTATGGAAAATCCTTTTCCTCTGTAACTCCTCCAGGGTTTTCCCGATTTCCATGTGAGTGACATTTTTGAACTCAGCTCGTTTTCTTCTTTACAAACGAACTCGAGTGACGTTCGTACGATTCTTGGTTCTTGTACACAACCCGCGCGCGTTTTTCCGTGGCGATTTTTACCGGAGAAGTCTTTGTTTTTGGTTTTTTCCAGTTTATTGTTTTCACATCTTTATGTCCTTATAGTTTGTGTTAACTAGCCGGATTTTCACGTTTTTTCCGCTTCTGGTTGTTTTACTGTGGGGTTAGGGAGTTAAACGATTTTCTACAAACTTGGGTTTTACTTTACTCCCGAAACATATTTTAAATACTGGATTATTTTTACATAACTACGTTATCAACCTACTATTTACCATTTGGAGTCAATAAAAATTTAAGTTTAACTTTTTATTTTGCTGTAAAGGTGCAAATTCTATCACCTTTTTCCTTTCATAAAATTTCAAGTTTTTCTTTTTAATTAAAAATTTTCCTTATCACTAATAAAACTTGTTTTGGTTAGAATTTAAAAAAACTTTCTTTTTTACCTACTTTTTTATCATTTGAACTTAGTGGATTAACATTAACTTTTTTGTTTACCAAAATTTCGCTCAAACTTATTTCACCTTTATTTTAGGCCTTCTTATGACAAGCCTAAAAAACCTTTTCTTTTTCAATTTAGAGGAATTTTGAATTTCTCCCCATACGTTAATAGCTTGTATCTTACGTATCTTTGTGATTTTATATTATCTAATCTTGCAGTAAATACACCCGTGGTTAGCGTAATGCACTTCCTGAAGATATTTGTTTTTTGTTTAATTACTGGATTTTGGCTTCCCGACAGAATCTTTAAGTATTTTTTACAAGTTCTTATTCCTTTTCGAACAGGCAGGGTCCAAGAGTTTAACTTAGCCAGATAACGACCCTCCCGCGTCAACATGATTGTCGTGACCTACATGCGGCTTTAGCCCGCGGTAAGTCCGGACTATTCAAATTTATAAAATTAATTATAAATTCAAAATCCAGAACCTACAACGGGTTGTGTCCGTTGTAACGTAGTATATGGAGAAAGTATTGTTTTCATCCAAATTTTCAAATTTGAATTTTTAGTGGAACTATCTGTTTTGGTGCTCCCTGATTCCAAAAAAAATAAATTTAGTGGAATTATCTGAGTTGGTGCTCCCTGAATCCAATAATATTTTTAGTGGAATTATTTGTTTTGGTGCTCCCTGAACCCAAAAAAGTGATTTTTTGGTGATGTCTGTCCGTGTGTCTGTGTGTCTGTTAGGATGTGTACAGAGCTGGAGACCATACCAACGGTCCGATTTTAATAAAATTGGTATGTAGGAAATTTTAACCAAAAAATTGCCAAAAAACGAGAAAAATCAACATTTTTCTAAAACGGCTCTAACGATTTTGATAAAATTTGGCTTATTTGTAGCCCTTAATGTACCCTACCATATTCAAAAAACCGCATCTTTCTAAAAATTCTCGTTTAGGGAATAATAATAATAATAACTGATTTTTGGGGGTTTTTGGCCAAAAAGGGGATTGTTTTTCAAAAAATTTCAAAACCTTTTTTCGTGAATCTATACAGGCCTAATTGACATGTTTGGTGCAAAATTGTTCGAAATCGATCGAATAGTTTAAATAATAATAATCCCTACTAATATAATAATAATACGGTATGGATGTGCGTTACATGCAGCTAATATTTTCCATGGTAACATTTTCCTACTTTTGCAATTCTAAATAACCACCTCCTATGCTAATCTTGGGAAGGTATAACAGTTTCAACTGGGAGAAAGTATGTGGCAGTTTTCTGGTACCGTTTATTATAATAATTTACGCCTACCACAGTATTATATTTTTTTAACCTAATCAGCTGTTTTATATTTTAGGATCCAACTGGTTGAAATAAAAAATTTTGGTAAACAGCTGATTGTAACACGGCAACAATAAACAGAAAAAAAGGGGCTTAAGTTGATAAAATGCTAAAAGAGATTATTTGGAAAAAACTAATGAGTTAAGGACTATTGGTCTATTTTGAAAATGAGGACTTGGAAATCGATTTAGTGAAGTTATATCGAACTCTACAGAAGGCATTGAGTGGTAATAAATAGGTAAATAAAAAGTAGAAGTATACATCTAATTACTTTTTTTTCTTTTACAAAAATAGATAACCCGATAAGAGTAGTAAAAGAACTAACATTTTCAGAATTTAGTAATACGTGAAAGTGCTGCATTAATAGGCTTAACTCGGTGCAGTATACAGTAGCAGTATACAATGAAGATACACAATGTAAACACAATGTTATCTCGCTCCAGGACAAGCCCGCTCAGCACAAACACGCTTAAACAAACATGATTTCTGCCGGTTTTTCATTATAGTGTTCAAGACCGTACTTGATAACACATTTTGTACTATTGGAAATTCTATTTCGTTTGCCATCCCCTCTAAGCTCGCATAATTGCTTGAGATTTAACATGACCAAGGAATTATGTAAATCAATTTACCGCATCTGTAAATTATATTCCTTTCACACATCACGGATTTTGTTTGGAAAAAAATTTGGGGGGAAAATTTTATGAATCTCTCAAGCCATTCTGGAGAAAATGTGTTTTTACCATCTCTTCTAATTTAGGCCTACACTCGAATTTAACTTCGTTCCTTAAAACATTTTCCTATCAAAACATTCGTAGAGGAAAATAACCTTACATTCCATTATCGAATTAATGATCACTACTTTACTAGTAAATCGACTGAAAGGCTTGGGGTAATGCTGTTTTAGATATCAAGTTAGAATTTGATCAAACGGTAAAATATAACATTGGTTGTATAATGAATGAAGAGATGTTCACCATATACTACACAAATAAATGGTTTGAATTAGTACTATACAATCAAAATATGTTTTTTTAAATATTCAGACTAATAAGTTGTGAAAGTTACCTTATTATCTAAAATGGCCTTCGTTTATTATAGTTAAACATATGTTGGGCGAAACCCTAGTTTAAAATAATTTTTTTTAAACATTTAAACATTCGTCAAGTCTAGGCCTAACCTTAAGTTGTATTGCATTATTGAATCTAATGAACCTAATCAGCTGTTATAAATTTTTTAGAGCTAATTACTGTAGGAAGGAATATAAAAATATCCAACCATTAGCTTTGAATATGATGACTACTCACTTCAGCTAGATTTTGAAAAATGCATAATGCAAACTTATTGCGGCTTCCTGAAAATTTCTCCTTAGTTCTCCGTTATAAATTTAACTTAAAAGTTTATAAATATTATATATTTGTCTCTATCTATCTATCGTGCCACATTTTTAAAGGTAGGTCTACGATAACTGCTGTAGTTTTTGCACAAATGACTTCCAGATTTTCAAATTTAGAGATGGAAAATCTCAGTCGAGTTTGCAAAATCTAATCTCAGTCGATGGGCAAAATTTAATCGAGGGGTAGAAAGTGGGAGGGTTTTGTAAACACTAAAAGATAACTATAACTAACTAAAAATTAAAAATATTAAATTTGTTTTGAATTATTATATATCCTGAGTAGTACAGGATAATTTTAGACCAGTCCAAAGAAATTTGTTTTATGTTAAAAAAAATTTACAGCAAACCGATTGCGCTATTACTTGGGGTAAGCTAGCAGATGGAAAATACCACCTTCGAAAACAAAACAAAGATTTTTAATTTTTGAAGCAATAAAAACCGTGATAAATGTTTCTTTTTTGTTTTACTTACATTTTGTGAGTCATTGGATCAACGGTATACTTTTAACGTTGTGTCCAATGGAACAAATGGAAATTATCTTTGTTTTAAAATAGTAATAAACTCAATAGTAATAAATAAGTACCCCCTCCCCCCGTAATTATACTTAGCTTAACTTTTGCTATTGATTTATACCAAGAAGTTTGACTGTTTTACTCTTTTATAAATAACTACAGATTGAATTTACGATATTATACGGTATATCCAACTGAAACATGTGTGCCACCAGCTGATGTTGGCTAGCAGCCATTCTGCCATGTTCCGTTGTGAAATATTCAAATAATAAAAGCAGCTTTATTATTTAAATTGACATCATACGGACATCCATTTGGTCTGTGTTTCTGTATAAATCACTGATAAACTTTACTAATTGGACTTTCTTGACGTAAAAACATAAATAACCGAATCCTGATCTTGTAAAACTATAAAGAGGTATCTGTCACTAGTTTTGAGAATATTATATAGGCCTACGAATTATTGGCAGATCTACCCCAAATAGAGTTTTATGTGTTTGTGCGTATAATAAAACCGTTATAATCATATATGTTCATAGAGTGCTTTGGCCCTTGCTCGCTTTTCTCACCAACCCTCAAGAAGACACTCGAAGAAGCAAATGCAAACAGATAATTGTATACAATATTTTCATGGGAATAAGGATTGATTAAATTACAAATTTTTTTATTTGTATATTATAGAAGATAGAAAAGTTTCAAGTTATAGAATATGAGAAAATATGATACTGTAAAGTATTATTTTAAACTGGTCATATAGCCTAGACCTATTCAAGAATAAAGTTAGCATAGTTAATTAGTGATAAGTGAATGTGGTATGCATTTTTTGTTGTTTAGTGTTTCTTATACCTAACCTAAAAAGCTGTTGGTTGTGAAAAATAATAACCAGATTCTAAATATACCAAGTTGGTTGATATTGTAAGCTCATGTAACTGAATTTAAGAAACGTAAAGAAACTGAAAGAAACAATATAATATGTAATATCAGATGTTTAAATTATAACGCAGTAGTTTTTTTCGCTGATTTTTGATTGTGTTTGATTTTACCTAGCCTAAAAAAAAACTGCTTGAACGGTTGTAAATAATAATAAATGATATTTTTTCCAAAACCAACTTATTGTGCTATTTAAAATCTGTAACAGCAGATAGTTGAAGACCTACCGTTTTACGTGGAATCCGAACCACAGCCAACGATGTCTGTTATTCGGGGTAAATGGGAATTGAACCCGGAACTTTTCCATTGATAGTTGCCAAGACAACATTCATAAAGCATTGACGCCTTAACAACCACGGCCATCGTGGCCTAGTAAGCCTTTTAGGAAGTAATTCTTTGTTTCAATTTTTTAAACCTAACTTAAAAACTGGTAGTGAAATATAATTACCTAATTCTTAATTTCCCAAGTTAGTTGCTATGGTAGCTAATGTAATTGAATTTAATAAACGCAAAGAAACTGAAGGGAACAACATATAATGTAATATCAGATGTTTAAACTATAATGCAGTAGGTTTTTTTCGTTGATTTTTGTTTGTGTTTGATTTTAACCTAAAAAAAATGTGAATGCTGTGAATGTTTGTGAAGAATAACAAATGATTACCCGATTATAAATTTGACAAGTTGGTTGCTATGGTAATAATGAAAATGTTTTCAAGAAAGTGTTTTGCTTCAGTATATGCCTAACATAAAATTATGTTAAGCTTTTTATCCAAACAAGCTGTTTTATTTATAATTAATTATTAATAATTATAATTCAGTAATACTTTTTCGTTGATTTGACTTTGTGTTTGTTTTAATTTCGTTAACCTAACCTAAAAAAGAGGTTGGGTATAAAATATATAAAATTTGAATGAATTTTCGTTATGTCTTTTCTTTTAAAAAATTGAAGTATTAAACTTTTCTTCTTTACAAAAATTTACAAAAATTTATTTAACTAATATATTTTTTAATTTCTTTATATATTTAACTAATTCTAATTTTGTTAAATTAATTTCTATGGTAATGAATGTAAATGCATTAAAAAACGTGTGTTGGTTCAGTATAGGCCACATGTACTATAGAATTGTATTGCTAAGCTTTGGATTAAAATCTGCTGTTTTATATATTATATTGCTGGGAGAGAACCCCATATACTGACCATTTTTAACAATTAAAATCAATATTTTGCAAAATCCTTTCTTAGTGCACCTATACGTACATTTTACATTTCTAGCTATCTCAGTTTTGGCTGTACGTCGATTATGAATCGGTCAGTCAAGTCTTCTTCGATTATGTACACAGATAAGGTGATGATTAATTCAACATTACTCATTATTAAAACAGAAACAAACATACAATTTCTTTGTCAAGACATAACTCTCCCCGAGTGGTAAGTTGGGTTAACGCGTTGGGGGCTTCGTTATGGTTAAGAATCCGTAATAGTAAGTCAAACATACTTTAGCTTTTTACATTGTGATTGCCAGTTGAGCATTTATTTTTTATTTTAATAACATGTGGACGCAACTTTATCTTAGATTGTCCAATAAACATTCAGGGCTTTTGGCATGAGTTATCTGCATAATATCAAAATGGGTATAAAAGCACAATTAATTAAGTTATTGTTTTATAATTAATATAAGCTATTATATAAAAAGTGTTTTTACTTAACTTAAGTCGGATTTTTAAGCTATACATTTTTTTAAATACCTTTATACTTAATTATCAAATTGAACAAATTATGAAACAAAATAATCTTCATTATGTTCTTAATATTTTTAATGGTCAGTAAATTAATTTAAAAAATGAACTTTCTAATGTAGATTTACTTTTAGAATTAAACACAAAAACAGCTTTCTAACAACACAACAAATTGTTAAGAAATAAGCATAAAGAAGGAAAACGGGTTTACCCCATAAATTCTTGGCAAGCGTATTTTTTATCAAGGTGTTTTAGTAAACACATTTTATCCCGAATATATAGGTTTGTAATACTATGGGGAAATATTTTTAATATTAAACAAGTGTAGAGACGCTGAGAACATCGTCCCTCTGGAACCTTTATAATACTCTTATCTGTTGTGAGCAACACTCTACATTCTGAGTTTATATTATCGACTAAGCTACAGCTCTGTGGCATACTGAAACACATCGAATTTATTTTTACTTTTGTATGCAGAATGTTATTGGTATTATTTGGATAAACTAAGTATATATAGTTGCATGCCTTTTCACTTTGTCATGATCTAACCCTCTCAAAATGTGATTATCGTAAATTTAATTAAAATCCCTGACGTCGTAGGAAGACGTTCTTACATCTCACGTATTCTTGTTATCTGTATGAGATGATAAAATCCTCGAAATCAATACTAAACTATCGATTGAGTACTCATACAAGTACGCGTCATAATCTATGAAAATAATATAAAAAGAAGGCAAGTTTGTGTAGGCATTTTGTATAGAGTATAAGGTCAATTTTAATTTTAATTAAATAAAAATCAATGATGTTGTAGGAAAATGTTCTTCTATCTTTTGTATTCTTTTTATCTGTATAAGATGATAAAACCCAAGAAATCAATGCTAAAATATCGCTTGAGTACTTGTACAAGCACGCGTCATAATCTATGCAAATAATATAAAAGGAGGGCAAGTTTGTGTGTTTTTGTATAGTGTATAAGGTAAATTTAAATTTAAATTAAATACAAATTCCTGATGTTGTAGGAAAATATTCTTGTATTATTTTTATCCGTAAAATCAGTTGAATCAACTTGAACTCGTTTGAGAACTCAGACAAGTTTGCAAAGTTGCAAGTAATAATAAAGAATGTAAGTTTGTTGAGGCGTATTTTTATAGGCAACTAGCTGGCCCGACCCGGCTTTGCACGGATAGACAAACCAACCTGATACTAATAATTAGCCCAAGTGTTTTAGTTCATTGTAAAAAAAAGAAAAGTTCATTGTAGGCCTAACCTAAAATTATAATCAGCTGTTTTAAGCTTTTCATACGAACAGCTGTTTTTTGTGCCCCTGATAAAATCAAAAGAAATCCTTCTTCTTCTTCCTTAAGATTGACCTTCCATAAGATTAACATTGAAACTTTGAGGGCCACTGGGGCGTAGCCCTAATGTCCTAGGACTTCGGTAAATGGCCTAAAACCTTCCTAGGGTTAACCTGTGTTACTATGCAAAATTTCAAAGCAATCGGATGGACGGTTTGGTAACGCATAAAGGACAAACATACAGACAAACGGACATACATTGAATTTTATATATATAGATAGGGACAATTTTAACATTTAAATTGTATCAGATTCTTAAATTTTATGATTTACAAAGCATTGTTCTTTCTTAAACCACTAACTTTGTATTATTAACCCAAACTGTTTAACTTGAAATAGCAAAATTAGATAACAGTATTATGTTAAAAAGTCAAGGGTTTAAATACGGTTTAAGTATTTAAATAGATAAGTTTTGAGGAGAAGAGTAAAGAATTAAAGTTAGCTATATTAAATAATGTTTAACTGATAGCAGTAAACAAGTTCATCGGAATTTATGTATGTAAAACAATATTACGTAACTACGTTACGTTAGCACATTTAGAATTAAAATTATTTACATAAAATACATTTAATAAATTACTGGTCCATCACTAATAGAGTTTTGCTATGACCTTACGTCCACCTCACACCTCAGAATTGTAATTACTGATGCAATATTAGTAACCCAAACAGTTACTTGTACGTGATAGTAAAATTAGATAACACAATTGTATTAAAACATCAAGGGTTTAAATTAATAAGTTAAAGTTTTTACTAGATAAGTTATGAGAAGATGAGTAAAGAATTGAAGTAAGTTTGCTATATAAACTATGTTTAATTGATAGCAGTAAACAAGTTTGTTGGAATTTATTTAAGTAAAACCACATTACGTATTTACTTTACGATAACAAAAACCTACAGAAACAGTAATGGATACACCTAGGTAACAAAACCTGCGTGAGGTGTATTAAAAAAAATGTATTTTAATAAATCATAATATACAATTTAATGGACAATTTTTTTAAGTAAGGCATGTTACGTTAGATATTATTCCTACATCTTTATAGAAAAAAAAATTATAAAGCAAAATTGCGTGGGGAAAGTATCTCATTTCATGTTTAAGAAAATCTAACCTTTCCAGTTTTTTGTAAGGCCAAATATAGTACAATTAATGAAATGGTATTTACTTCACAAAACTACAGTAGCTGTAATAACCGGGATTACTAGGAGTTATTAAGAGTTTAGTGAAGGGACGTTACTTTACACAACACATTACTTATTTCAATATTATTACTAATAGGTCGGTTAAAATAAATTGTGAATGCCTGTTTTCCCTTTTGGAAAGTAAAATATATGTTTAGGTTTTCATAATCCTATCCTTATTTTCAACTTCAGTTACACGAAATTAAATTCACACTGTATTCATACAATCAATTTCTAATAGATTATAGAATATATATTGAGGTTTACGTCTAATATATAATTAGTAAAAATAATTTCTAGTTATTTACTTAATTATTAATGTATTTGTATTAGCTTACAAATTAAAATACGATATACCTAGTTATTGTTTTTACAACAAAGTTTTTCTTTTGTTACGAAACCTAACATGAACCAGCCAACTTTGATTAGTTGCATTTTACTTAATAATTTAGATTTTTGCATTTATTAATCACCTCTACATATTAATTAAACATAATTTGAACAAAAATTAAATCAACATAATCCTAAATTATTTCTGAAGAAATTCCAAATTTTTATTTAAATACGTCAATTTTAATCGTAAAATTGTCCAGTCAGAGCTCTAAAAATAATTCTTTTTATTTATTTGTGTATTTCAAAACAGATAAATTTATTTATAATTTAAATTGCCAACGATGTAATTCATATTTTATTATAAAGGCAGAAGCCTATAATAATAACATTACATAGAAAGGCATCGCAAGGACAATTTATTGTTTGCGGAATGTTGACAGAGGACGGAATGTTGGTGGAATCATAATAAATCGTTTTGTCTGGGTTTGATTTATTTAACGCCATTGAGTCAGAAAACGCAGATATGTGTTTAAATTATGTTTACTGTTAAAACAAAGTCTTACACAATGGTAAATTATTGTCTGAAAAATCATACTGTTTTTATTTGAT
>JAGFPH010015427.1:0-21270 GCA_018207615.1 Philaenus spumarius | reverse complement strand
CTAATCTATATATACATCACCATCGAAAACCCACACTCACTCATTGATTATACAAAGACGATTGACGGACAACCAGTGAACAATAAATACCAAACAAATTGAAAATACATGTAATAATTCAATTTCGTGAAATAAATGATGAAAGAAACTGAGAAAAAATATTACAATTATGTAACATAGTGATTTAAAAAATAAAAAATCCCTGTGGCGTAGCACGTAAATTCCGGTGCCTAGTAAATAATAAATGGAAAAACGTTCAGAAATTTCTATGAAACTTAAACACATTTACCTAACTGGGTTTGTACATTAATTAAACCAATATAAAACAGCTAATGTTCTAAACATTTTTAACTTAATTCTTTCCACATATTGCAAAACCAACGAAAAAGTGCTTTTCAAATAGAAACAAGTACCTATTGATCTAATTCAATTTATAAACTTAACTGTACCTAGACAGGGTAAGGTAATTACGTTCTATATAACAGAATTAAAACAAACATGTATTTTTTAAGGTAATGTTATTCATGCAATTGTGATTGGTACGTATTTTTTTTCTCAAAAGATAGCGCGCAAAAACGATTAAACAACAGATGTTTTCCATGCACTCAGACAACATAAAAAAACCACACTCTTTATTCAACGCATTTGTTGAAAACAGCTGTTTCAGTTCAGTGCAATTGGAGTTTTTCAAAGAAAACACATCGCTTTACGGATAATGAGTTGTGTACATTTTCATTGAATCCTTGTCAATTCATACAAAGCTATATAATATTTCCGTGCGTGATATCCTTTTCTCCTTTTGAATTTGATATGGCTCACAACTAATTGAATGATGTCACTAGTGTGATTGATGTAAAAATTTTGACAGCTCATTTGTCAAAATCGACCTACAGCTACAATTACACAGTCGGATAGTTAGTTGTAGTTTGGTTTTGTTTCTTACTATAACGTTCTATTAAAACAGAACCCCTATTGTCAAGGAAACTCTGCCCGGTCGTCTGTTTCACCTACGCTTGGATTATTTCACAAGCTAAATTCATTAATTTTAAACGATATTTGACAGAATGACAAAATATTTTCCTTTTTTTATATAGGGTGAGACACGAAGATGTTAACACTGTATAGGATCATATATACTTATTAAAAAAAAATTGTTGTTGTTGCAGATTAAACCATGGCGGCCCGATATTCCTTTAAAGAACAAAGGAAGGTAGTTGCCTAGATAGAAACATTTCAGTCCCAATAATCGTATAGAAAAAATCAAGGCCTGGACTGGACCTGATGCACCATCGCGTCTGACAATTGGTAGGATCTACGAGAAGTTTGTCTGGACGTTTTGCAAGACGAACGAGGGAGAAAGAGATTTGTCCGAACTGAAGATAATATCATCTGTTCAAGGAAATTAGCCAGTCCAACCAAGTTCACGCCCAGACTTTCTCTAGAAACTATCATTTTGCAAACGTCACTGGTTAGAATTTTGTATCGTTAAGCTGCACTTGCAGATTGTGCAGCAGCTCACAAACGAGGTCAATCAAGCACGTGTGAGTGCTGCACAAGTTCTCTTGAAAATGTTGCACATGGTGAACATTCTGTTAATGTTTTCTGGCGACGAAACAACATTCAACATCAGCTGTCTTGTAAACAAGCACAACTGTGTCATCTGGCTGACCGAGCACCCAAGGGAAATTCGAGAGCACATGAGAGATTCCACCAAGGTAAACGTTTGTTGTGATGTGAGCACATTTGGAGTGATTACACTCTTCTTCTTGCAAAAACAGACCGTCAGGGGAGATAATTACCTTGTCATACTCAGCACGTTCATGGAGGAGAACGTACTACTTGCCATTCCAGCGAGAGTTCCCCATTGCACTTGATGGTTCGAGAATAACTGAACGACTCGTTCGGTAAACTCTAGATTGGGAGATGTGGTCCTCTCCCATAGATAGCACGTTCACCCGACCAGACGACAAGCGATTTTTGGCTGTGGGGTTTGTTCAAGGATCGGGTCTACGCCATCAAAGCTCGCAACTTGGACGACCTGAAACACTGCATCACTCACGTCATTGCTAGAATTCTTGCCCAAATGGCCCAGAGGGCCTTACAAACAACAATGGACAGACTCCATAAGTGCATTGAGAGGGATGGGTGCCAAATTGAATCATTGTAAAAAAATCACTGCTTTGTAATTTAAAGTGATTAAACACCCATTTAAAGTTGCTATATGTTTGCCTCAACCTTTATATATTAGAACTAGTTTAGTTTCGAATGGGTTTCGTCAATGAGCTGACGTGACTTATTTGACTTACTGCCACCAACGTTATTTTCCTTAAACCTTTGATGGAATCCTTTACCCGTTGGCCTAAGTAGAACTTGTAACATTTGTCACATATTCAATTATAAATGCCATTTATAATATTTAATGATCTGCCATGTTTTTGACCAAGTATTTTTTTAATATTGTTGTTAGTTGCATATGCCATCATAAGGTTAATGTTTTAAATTATTTGATACTAGGGAAGACCCCTGCGTGCTCCGCACGCCAACCCCCACTCCCCAACTCCCTGTTGGAACCCTAGCTAACCTGTGCGAAGTTTTTGCAATTAATGTAGGCCTAGTTGCTTGATTTAATAAGAGATTAATTTATTAAATTTAGTAAAAAGACAATTTCATCATTGATTGATTTATTAAATTTATTTAAATTGATTTATTAAATTTACTAAAAAGACAATTTCATCATCACTAATTATCCGTTCACCTCCATAACTATTGAACTATAAACAGAAAAACATAATTAAGCAACAGCAAAATTAAACATAACCTACTTCAATAAAGTAAATTACAACATAAACTAACCATGTCATGATAATAAAACATGTGGTGTTATAATCAGCTGATCTGTGCTATTATATATTTTTATGTCCAATAGAACTCCAGATGATAATAAAACATGTGTTGTTATAATCAGTTAATCAGTAAATACAATGTTATTGAATAGAAAATATTTTAAATTACATTTTAAAAATATTAAATGATGGAATAGTACAATTTTAAGTAAAATGGGCAAATATAGAGTTAATTACCTTTCATTTAACACAAACTGCATGTCAATCGGTCCAATAGAACTCGAGATCTCACTTGGAATAGGCCTAAAAATTTTCCCCATGTTAAATTACCATAAGAGATTTTAATTTCCGTTTTTAGAAAATGTAGTGCTGTAATTATTAAAATCCAAGTAAAATGGGCACATATAGAGTTAATTACCTTTCATTTAACACAAACCGCATGTCAATCGGACCAATAGAACTCGAGATCTCACTTGGAATAGGCTTAAACAATTTTCCCATGTTAAATTGCCATAAGAGATTTTAATTTCCGTTTTTTGAAAATTTAGTGATGTAATTACTAAAATCCAAGTAAAATGGGCAAATATAGAGGTAATTACCTTTCATTTAACACAAATCGCATGTCAATCGGCCCAATAGAACTCGAGATCTCACTCGGATTACAAAAAACCTTTTCAAATTAATATATAGATTATTTTTGGTAAGATTTTTCATACTTATCTGATATGAAAGTCGTTTTTTCTTTATGCTTCCGAGGTTTAGTAATTTCCATTTGTTTATTTGTTTAACAATTTCACACTGATTTAAATAAAAACCCCGAACAACAAAACAAGGAACAAAAACAATAACTAAACAACTAAATTGTAAGTTATGTTTAATACGTTACCCTTATGTACATTTCTATGACATGGTCATCATCCTCAGAGGGTTTTTAGTAGTGTTAAAACCCTCTGAGGATATGACCATGTCATCGGAATGTACATAAGGGTAACGTATTAAACATAAATTACAATTTAGTTGTTTAGTTATTGTTTTTATTCCTTGTTTTGTGGTTCGGGGTTTTTATTTAAATCAGTGTGATTTTGTCGCCATAGTGCTCTATTATTTGTTCAATTTAACAATTTGTCAATCATCCAACTTTTATATCGATTAGCTGTGACAATAAGATTAAATTACTTTATTAAATTTATTTCCTCTAAAAAGTTAATTAAGTTAATGTAAATATATTTTACTAACAATGTTTGATTTGTATTTACAAAATCACCAACATGATCTGTAAGCGTTAGTCATGAAAATTTTTGCACTTTTTAAACAAATATAATAACAATTTTATATTTTTAAAATGTTTGGCCCTCCATCGCGTTCGTGTCTGTATCTATAATTATATTTAACTGACAGCAAGCCAAAGCTTTACATTACAAAATTGTTGCCCATTCTAACAATGTAAACTTTCATTTTGGATAGGTTGTTTCTCTTTGTCCATCTTACACAGATTCTTTCTGAAACAAATAAAAGCATTGGATAAACCAGATTGCATTGAAAGAATGTATTCCAATGAACTGAACAATTAGCCATAAATTTATGGGAGTCCACGTTTGGATAAACAAAAATATATTTCATGAAATTCTTGATAACCTATATTTTTTTCTGAAAGTCTGCACCTACATTTTGATTACATCAAGAGGTATTTAATATTTTAATATAAAATTAATTGTCATTCTTTATAAAGTCTTTGTGACCTTTCATTCCTCTGTGCTTTTAAAGTGAAACTATACTCATTTTATTTGGTTTAGCCTCCGGAATAATATATATTAGCAGTTAAATATCATACCTTTATTGAAAGGACGTCAACTTATATTCCTTTTCTGTCTTTCCTTCACAAATGACCGGTTTCGATTTATTGTTTCAGATCATTATCAAATCAAATATTACACTGTTCAGTTCATTTGAACTTCGTTAAAATAATCATATAGCACATTTTACACAAACACAGAACACAATCACGAAACATGTATTAAAAAACTCGAAACATGGAATTATTGTCATGAATCGTTCACGTCCGAATCGTTTACTCCTTCATCTTAGAAAATAAAAAAAAAATAAAATTTACGAAATTGATTTGGGAGCACTTTGTTTAGGTCAAGCACTTGGAAATAAAAATTGTTTGTCTCTCGAAATTTTTTCTAAAAATTCTTCCTTTTCGAGATATTAGCAACTTTATGTCAAATTAATTTCAACACGTTTAGGGCCGCCATTTTGGTTAGAGTGGACCTTTCGAAGTCCGGTTTGCGGCAATGTGTTCTACTAACTAAGACCTTTAATTTGATACCAAACTCGACCTATGCTGCTATTTAAGAATTTTGTCTGACTCCTAGTGGGCCGTCCCCCTTAAGGGATAAAAAAGTGATAATACCTTAAAAGAGTAGACATTTATGGCTATTATTGATATACCAAGTCTCATTACTTTATCTATAATGGTAAAAAATATATTACACCGTTCCGGGACTTTTCAATCACTCTGTATAGTAGACATGTCCTACTATCGCTACTACTACAAACGCCCAGTGTAGGACATGTCTATTATCTATACGGAGGTGAACGATTCATGACAATAATTCCATGTTTCGAGTTTATTAATAAATGTTTCGTGATTATGTTCTGTGTTTGTGTTAACACTCCGGTGCTCGGGTGGTGTATTGTAACGCTAGTGCTCGCGCGGAGTGCTATTGCACTCCATTGTGTACTGTGGTTTTTTCCTGTTATTGTGCGTTTTTTTTTATTTTGCACTAATTTTTTAGCTCAATATGTGTTACACTACACATAATTTAAAAAACAAATACCGTATTTATTTACATATTTTTTTCCAAAAAAATAAAACATTGCTGTTTATATAAAAGAATTTTTGAAAAAATCTAAACTAACTATAACAAAGAAAATGTTTATTGGTAAAAACATAAAAAACTTAACATTTACATATTTTACAAAACAATTTAAAACATTGCAGTTTAGAAAAAATATTTTTTGAAAAAATCTAATCTAACTATGACAAAGTACAAATTATTTATTAATGGTAAAAACATAAAAAAATGAGCGTTTACTTATTTTACAAAACTATTTAAAACATTGCAGTTTAGAAAAAAGAATGTTTGAAAAAATTAAAACTAACTATGCTACGACTAAGTACTTATATTGGTAAAAATATCGCATATATTATTTCTCAAGACTATTTTTTTGTCGGTACCCCATAACTTCCTTAATACATCATCAAATTACATGAATGAGGCATCATTTTAAAGCTTTCCTTAACCACTACACGGGAAAAATAGACAAACAGCTTAAAATTCATGTTTTAATAACAAAAATTGATTTAAAAAACTTTTATATTATACTCTGTATGTTCCTAATGAAAGGCGCCATCTACTAACCATCTGTTTAACTAGCATGACAGCTGTTAGTTAGATTGTTTACACTGTAAGATTGTATAGGGAAACTGTTATTTATAAACCAATGTAAATAAATAAACTTAATTAACTGAATTAAATCAACGTGTTAAATCAGGTAAATGTAGTCCTACTCCGAACTTGCGAAATATTCGCACGGGTCAGCTAGTTCTACTAATTTAAACATACTTATTTTTTATATTAGCATCAGTAATTTCTATGTACTCTCTTGTAAGAGATTTTTATCCCTGATCCTTATTTACTTTCAAAATAAGGCAAACAACGGACACTAAGCGGTTTTAAACTTTTGTAAGCTTTTTGAAATGTCATCACAAAAAATATATATTGAATAGTTTATAGAAATGATATGATTTGTCGTTTATTTCACTGACAATACCAATCCGAACGTGATGATTTAGTTTCTTTATTTGGAAAACTTAATTAATTTCTTACATAGTTGAATGAAGTTAAGTAATTCTTAGGCAAAGTTTCAAATACGAAATCCAGTGATGTGGTAGGTAAGCAAATGTTTTACACGTTTTGTGAAAGTTTTCCATTTATGCAGTTTATGGTAATTCAGTTTTTGGAGCCAGTATTTACTTTCACTTGTCCCATGCACCAATATATCATTTATATTCTCGTTGTGGTTATTGTTATTGGTTAGATGGGTTCACTATAACAATTCCCATTACATGGGAATGGATTTGAGTAAAGTTTCTAGAATTATAGTGAACTCGCTCTTTTAAGCTTTATGATTTAAAAATGGTAGTTATTCACTTTGTGTAATGAAAACACAATCAGATTTTCAAATATTCCTTGGTGTGTCTAACGAACTAGAATGGAGAGAAGTTTGCACATCATTAGGTAAGTATATTTTAGACCAAACCCTAGTTTAAAGATGGTTGAATCGTTTATATTGGTACAGGCCTGTCATAACCTAAATTTGACTTTGCTAATTGAATTAATTAACAAAGAACACAATGACTGAAATTCATACTGTGTTAATAATACTAAACATTTTTTAGATTATTGATCATATTACTTGATTATGTAGACGTTATGCAAAGTGTTTAAATACAAAAATTACAATTATAATTTTCTTTCCTTTCTTTCAGAAATGGAGTTCAGAGCTAAGTAATGATATGTTTTGAAACAACTAAAACTGTTATAATTATTTCTCCTAATGTGCCTCCTCAAGTTTAAATGTGCCTGCATAAAAGTTTAGCAAAACGAACTCCGTATATATTTCCCTACAACGCAACTCTGCAAATAAGTTAAAAACTTTGTTCCAGGTGTCACTGTACCACATCTGCTGGTTTCTAAGTAAAAGTTTAGTTCCTACTTCAATATTGTAAAAGATGTACAGATTGATTACGTTAACGTTTTCAAAACTTGGAAAGTTGCCTTTGTCTTCATCAAACAATCAATAACAATAATTTATAATTTAAACTGGTAAATAGTATTACGCGAATATTTTTGCTTTTATAGTTTTTTTTTATTTCTTAACGTTTTTACTTGAATGACGTTTCTCTAATGACGCAGCGTAAAAAGCTGGTACATCAATAGCCAATATCTAGTTTCGAATATATATATATATATTACAACGGACAAAACTCGTTGTAGGTCTTGAGTTTGGATTTATAATTAATTTTGTAAGTTTGAATAATATGGACTTGCCGCGGGTTGAAGCCGAATGTAGGTCAAGACAATCATGTTAACACGGGCGGGCCGTTATCTGGCCAAATTAAACTTTTGGACCCTGCCTGTTCGTAAAGGAATGGAAACTTGTAAAAATTACTTAGAGATTCTTTCGGGAAGCCAAAATCCAGGATTTAAATGAAAAATAAAAATCTTCAGGAAATGCATTACGCTAACCGCGGGTGTATTTACTGCAAGATTAGAAAATAAAATATCACTAAGTTACGTAAGATACGAGCTATCAAAGTATGGGAAAAATTCAAAATTCCTCTAAATTAAAAAAGAAAAGGTTTGTTAGGCTTTTCTTAAAAAGGCCTAAAATAAAGGTGAATTAAGTTTTAGCGAAATTTTGTTAAATAGAAAAGTTAATGGTAATTCACAAAGTTCAAAGGATAAAAAAGTAGGTTAAAAATAAAGTTTTTTAAATTCTAACCAAAACGGGTTTTAGTATTGATAAACATAATTTATAATATAAAAGAAAAACTAGAAAATTTATGAAAGGAAAAAGGTGATAGAATTTGCACCTTTACAGCCAAATGAAAAGTTAAACTTAAATTTTTACTAACCCAAAATGGCAAATAGTATGTAAGTAACATAGTTATGTAAAAATAATCCAGTATTTGAAATATGTTTCGGGAGTAAAGTAAAACCCCAGTTTGTAAAAAATCGTTAAAATCCCCAACCTCACAGCGAGACAACCAGAAGCAGAAACGAAGTGAAAATCCGGCTACTTAACAAGAACCAATAGACAAAAAGAAGTGTAAAACAAAAAACCGGAAGAAACGGAAAACTAGGACTTTTCCGGGAAAAATCGCCACGGAAAAACGCGCGCGGGTCGTGTACGCGAACCAAGAGTCGTACGAACGTCACTCGAGTTCGTGGGGAAAGACAACAACGAGCTGAATACAAAGATGTCACTCTTAGGAAAATCGGGAAAACCCTGGAGGAGTTACAGAGGAAAAGGATTTTCCATAGCCTAAACTGCGGGAAGCGAGATAAGGACTTGAAGCAGCAGAGGGGCGGGCCGAAGATGAGACGGCTGGAGGGGGAGCAGGGCTACCATCATACGAAAGTGGGCGTACTCCAAAAACAAAAGAAAACTTACTTAAAACAATGGCTAAATCAAGTGGAAAAATAATAGAAAAATTAGAATAAAATTCAGGATGAAAAATTACATAGACCAGAAGTTTAAATTTGTCGAAAAAACTAATTTTAAAGCATTGTAGTAATACAGTGATAGAAAGCTCAAGTTGGCAATGAAATAGTGCCGAAAAACCTTATATAAACGATTGCTCGGGTAAACTCGAGATGCTAATTATTTTTGCGATGTAAGTAGACGCATCGAGGCTTATTCATTCTGCGAGGTAATTAGACACATCGAGAGCGGTTACTTGTTTTTATAAAATACTTTAGCATGCTAGAAGCTAAGTATTTTCTTCGTTAACCTTTATAATTTGTATAACAAGTAAGAAGATACGTCGTTGCGGTTTTCACCTGGGATGCAGCAATAGACACCGCCTTAACTCTACAAGAACTTCAGTGGCAACTTAGTCTATACAAAGTTGGCCTAACTTGGAATTTTCTGGAGGAGTAACGCAGCCTGCAGGACAAGGGATACATGGAGTGATTCGTATATCTTCCAGACAGGACTCCAGGACACCACCAGGCGACCACTAGGACATGCAACTGTAGCTTCGAGGGAATAACCGAACCGGGATTGCAGACACGGCAGCACCACATCCATCTTTAAGAAGCCATCCATCATCCATCCAGACAACCCTACAGGACTTCACCTTCACCAACAAGACAACTTTATCAGCACGCAGAACATCTGTAGCTTACCATCACTATACAGCGTTGGCGGACTTCACAACAAACGTCGCGACGCCTGGACAAGTGTGAAAATGTCGGTAGAAGCGTAAAATACGTTAGTCCCTATTAAAATTGCCTGAATTAAATTCAAATGAATTTATTTTAAATACTGGGTTACTTAGGATGTTAGATTAAGAAATATTTGTATTATTAATTATAATAGTAAATTCATTAAATTGTAAATTTAAATTAAATTTTTCATTAAATTATAAATTAAATTAAATTGAATATAAAATATTAAAATAAAATATAATTAGGTAAAAGATTAGTTCTGCCTTATAGCTTAAGAAATTATTATTCTAATTGAAAAGAGATTTATTATTTAGTTTTATTGGAAAAAGATTAAATCCAAAAGTTCTGTTTTATGTTTAAAGTGTGAAAAAATAAGTTATTAAAATTTTATTTGCTTTATAAAAAAGTTATTATTTACAAAAATACCTAGTATTCAAATATCCAAATAGTTTATGAATTATAGATTAAGAATTGATACAGTGAAATTTCATAAAATAATTGCAAGCACAAATAAGCCATTTACAAGGTTAGTTTCAGTGTACTCACTCTTCAGAGGTTTACCAAAAGTAAAATTATTAACTTGTGTTCTAACTGAGCTAAATTCAAAAAGAAATTACTGGAAGTATAAAGTAAATTTTTTTTTGTCGGGATATTCAGCAAACTGAATATTCGACACATAGTTATTTCACCTAGGCCAAACAAAGTGAGATTGCCTATAAGACTTCCAGTAGGTGGAAATAACTTATTCTTCAACTTAACCAAGAAAACGGTTATTCGTTGTAATATATATAGTCGGAACAACCCGTGAAGGAAGTTCCTTCCAACTGTAGCAGAATGGACGAGCGAATTTAGCCTTTGGTTTAGGCACTTTCCCCAAATTACTTGAAAACTGTTCACTTACTGCCAATGTACTGCATGTCTAAAATATTATGATCTCAAGTTCAAAAGAAAAATAATTATGAACAATTCAAAAATGAATTGATAGTTATATAAATCCAATTTTGTCCATGATAAATACACGAATCAGAAGATTTGTTGATGTAAGTTATTGTTGAAGGCGTGTAAGTTATTCCTCAGTTAAGTTTCCTCCAATGAAAATTTTCTTGTTATTCTTATTTGAGGAGCTTATTTGCAAAAAGTACCAAATAAATTTTTTTAAGTTCAAAAGTTAACCCATGGAAATATATATGTTAGAATTTTCTTCAGGAAAGACATTCCAGATTATGTTTAACCTAAACGCATGCTGTAAAAAACCGATACATACTGAAACATTTCAACTGTATTTTGAATGTTCTACCTCATTTTATAACCAAATTATCGGCTGTTAGTAACGAAGGGCTAAAACAACACCTCCATCGGCAAATACTCTAACTTAATTTGTGCCATGGCTTTCAAAATAAATGCTTTGTGTTTTATGTCAATGCAACGTACAATAAAACTGTGTGTGAGAGAGAAATATATACATTGATAAAAGTAATTTTTAAACAGAACAAACGAAATTATAAAGTAAAATGTTATCGAAAGAAATGCCCTGTACATTAGTCAATTATAGTTAACTATACAAGTAGAAAGGGTGTTTTTAGTTAACCTAGTTAATAATAAGACAAATTACATTTCTATTTTATACCCCGGTTTTCACCCCCATCAGGAGATGTTTTATGAGGAACGTGTTATACTTGATTGAGGCAATACATAGAGTCCAGATGTGACCTCGTAAAACGTATTGTCTTCAATCAATGAGTGATTTACTGATCAATTCCGTTCATCGAGGTGTGTTGTATACATGGTTGCTGTTTATTTGTATACATATTAATATTACTGAGCTGTGAGCGTCACTTTCAAACAGCTATAGTATCAATGAAATTGTGTATAAAGTCTCGAGATATTATGTCAATTGTAACAAGTGCCATCAAAAATTATTTTTAAAAACTTTTAAATAGTATTTACATTGTCCATTTTGTAGTCAGTTTAAAATGTATTACCATAGCTGCAAGCTGCACATAAAACCCTACAAAAAAGCTGATTATCCACACTAGTTTATATTAACTGAACACATTATTTTGGTCGGTATAAAAGTTTTAAACATTACATAGAAACATATTTTGTTTTATGGTTTGGTTTACAATATATTTAACTAATAATTAATTTGATGAAAAAAAATACTTTGATAAACTAAAGTAGGTTTTTCAATAGTAACATTATAAAAATAAGATGGATACTCTATCTGAGTTTAAAATGTCTAATAAAACACCTACATTTTCAGTATACATTTGCTTTTTGTATAAAAAAAACTATTTTTTCAATTAATAAACTTTATCATTTGTAGCTTTGTATAGTGTGTGTAAGACTGGTTTTACTATAATAAAAATATAAAACTCCATATCTGTGTCTATTATATATATATTTTGTATTTCTGATTTTGTTAAAAGGTGAAAAACCTGAACTGTCATCGTAGCCTGGAAAACAAAAGCACGATCGTCCAATTATTATGCTTAAAAATTAATCGATTTGAACACAGACAAAAACTCTTAAGCACAAGAGTTCAACAGTTTATTCACAACACACTGCCAACACTAGGAACTAGTTCTAACTGTTAACGAAATACAAACAAATCCGTTCTTTGACACTTGGTGGAGAGAAAAGTAAACAAACCGAAAACTAAGTAAATAATCATATCCTGCGTCTACTATAAAGTGGCAGACCACAGTTTGCTATACTTCCGCCCTCCTTCACTATAACCTCAAATATGAAAAGCTACCTAATCTCTAACCGAGATTTGAAGATACTACGTTGTCCACTCGGCCAAATAGGCTCGGATAAAAAAAACCTAATAAATAAACAGCTACTTTAGCTACTTTACCTTCTCTTGGAAGATCAACTTTTCTCTACAAATTATAAGCCTACTGTTCAAGTAAAAACCAAAACATTATTGCCATCTAGGAGTGGTTATAACAAGCTGTCTTTGTTTTTATCTAACATGAATGTGTATACATTGTATTACTAAATAGATAGAAGTATTAACAATCATGTCAAATTACCAATCTCTCCCTTCTCATCTATCTAAAGAGCAAACAAACAGCAACAGGCTAATGTTTTAACTGGGTATCCGAGTATTTGTATGTATATGAAACACATAATACTATTTGTATTGTTTCCTTTTATAATCTTATATATATCTACACTATTTACAAGTATGTAAAATATTAATATTGAGTATTTTGTAAGTGCCGCTAAAGTTAAATTGACAAATTACATTCTACTTTTGAGTTAATTGAGAAAGTTCATTTTAAAAATCACAACACATGATTTAATTGGTCTCCCGAAAAGTTTGAAATGTGTTAAGTTCCCTTCTTGCAGTTAACGATGCATTTCTTAAAAATTGAAACTCAATAAAATTCTGTTAGAAAGATAGAAAATGATGTGCAGAGCAGGGTTATAAAAGTACTAGATTTGTATATTTTCAGCCGAATTTTTGAGGAAAATAAGAGCTATTACACTCGTTCCAACTTGAATACAGTCGGTCGAAAGATGGTAAAACCTTTCTACACCATTAAAATGATATGCAACGTGCTATGGGTTGCTATTTGAAAATAAAAACTACCCCCAGCAACCCCTATTTAGGGGTGAGGGTTGAAACCCTAAACCAAATAAAAAAGTACGTTGACTTATGTCAGTAACATTTACCAAAGATTGTTGAAAATTTACAGTCGTTAAAAAATTAAAGAGGGGGGCCTTTATGGGACCCCCGGTATATTAGGTGCAATTCCCGGAACAAGGAACAAAATTCATAGGAAACTGCCGATAATTTTTTTTTTTCACTATCCATATAAGGTAATTTCTTCGAATCATAAGCCCGAGTACAATTTGTGAGCTATATCATTTGAAAGGCAATTAAATTTACTCTAATCCTGTGCAAACGTATTTTAGGTGAACGTTTGCATAATAGATGTTTCTTTTTTTAAAGCAATGACCTTATTCAGGAAAACATAAATTATCTACTAAATAAATTTTCACACTGATTGATTGAAAACCCGAACTACAAATAGAAGGAACAAACAACAATAACAGAACAATTTAATGAAAAGTTATGCACATTTCAATGACATAGTCATCATCCTCAGAGGGCTTTAACTACACCCTCTCCTTATATAGTTTTTTGTTCCTTCCATTTTTTTTCTGAGTTTCATTCAATCAGTGTGAATTTGTCGCCATATTGCTCTCCAATCTTCGTAAAACAATTTTGTTTCAAATAAGTTCAGGAATTTCAGGAACACAAACTAAGTTTACCCTTTATAACATTATAAAGATAAATGTAGTTTAATTTATGTTGAGTCTTTTGATAAGAGATATATTAGCTCTCAAGTGTAACGTGCATACACATTTCCTTTCTTTCTTTTGGTTTATAAAAGAAAAAATATATTCTTTTCATCGTGTTTTCATTTTGTTACTGGTACCGTAGAAACCCTAATATTGTATACAAAAACCTAGGAAATGTGTACAATGGAATCTCTAGAGAAATACTGTAAAGGTATACGGTGAAACTTTCTAAATAAGTTCCCTTTGTAACACACATCAGAACGTTTTGTTTACATCTTGATTTGTTTTTTTACTGTCTTTTCTCACATTTTCCATTATTTGTGTGTAGAAAATAGAGCCCAATATAAAACGTTTCGAAAACAATCAACTCTCAAAACTACAGACATATCTTAACTTAAACCTGCATGCACAGACTTTACAATCTCACCTAAACATTATTACAAAAAATATTGCACTTTGAGTTAAATTGTATTGTTTGCAAATGGTAAAACATGCCTCTTTAATAATTGCTGCAATAAGAGTTTCTGAAAATGTCAGCGCTCCTAGCGGTTAAACGGTTAAGTTTATCTTAAAAATACCAAGAATAAAAAAGTCTTAAAATTGTATGTAAAACTAAAATCCGTCATACAAAATAGGGGTTTCCATAAGAAATTTCAAAGTTAACCACCATATTGGAAAATGGCGGCCGTTTAAAAATATTTTAATTGCAAATTTTTTAATTTCTCAAAAAAAACAAAAAAGGGTTCCCCATTTAAAGTTTGACGTAAAATTAATACTTTCTGAGATCCTAATGATGGCCCAGTTAAAAAAATCACATAAAATAGAAATGTTTGGGAGGCTGTATCTCATAAACGGTTGGGTTTATAAAAAAAATATAAAAGAATAAAAATGTCTTAAATTTAGGTTCCCAATCAAAATTCAACATGAAAAAATTACGTTTGCCGCCATATTGGAAAAACGGTGGAGTTTTTGGAAACGTTAATATTTTATTTTTAATGCAAGGGAAAAAGTATGGAAGGTTCCCTATTTAAAGTTTGGTGTAACTTTTATAGTTTCTGAGATACCAATGGTGGCTCACGTTACCCTGTATACAGCATGTCTCAGGGAGAAACTGCGAAACTTTCAGGACGTGTTCTACTAGTAAAAATAAATAAAAATGTTCATAGAAACATAGGTTCGGAAATGCTTAGTTTTTCACATATTGTATGTACATTTGCAGTCATTATCTTTAATTCAGCTGATATCCTGTATCCGATTGTTTTGACAGTGACACCAGCCGTTATGAAATCAAAAGGGCTGCAAAAAGGTGTCTTGAAATTTTTTGTCAAAATTTTCGGTTTTTGAGTAATTTATGTTTGAAATTTTCAAACAGCCACCATTTTGAAACGCATGATTGGATATAATCGCCTATATTTATTGAGTTAGATCACAGTTAGGTTACACTTCGTGCCAAGTTTGAACTCATCTCAGTCAAACATTTCTCTAGACATGAATTACTTTGAAAACAAAACAAAATGGCGGGTATCTGGAAGACAAAGCTTTTCCGCACCTATGTTTGTATAACCTTCTTTCTTTACTTTTATACATGTAGAATGAGCTTCCGAAGTGTTTGCATATCTTCGTGAATCACCTATGTTTTTGTATCTTTATACGTGTGATATATCTTTGTACCCTCTCACTTAAAGTTAGAGTCAAGCGAGTAGCCTCTTCGTAATAGATTGTTAGATTGCATTTTGTAACAGCTTTAATCTAAGCCTATGATTAAATTATTTTTAAAAGAAAACGGTTACTAATACAAAGCTTATAAATCAAGTAAAATCCAGTGTTTTAAAAGAAAAAATGTATTGAATATTATTATTCAGTAATATATGGAATTCGAACTTTGCCAAAAAAGTGATTAAAATTGTGATTTCTGTTAAACAATCGTTTACTTTTAATTTATTTGATTTGTTTATGAATTATTAATGACAGATGTGGCAAAAAATGCAATAAGAGCTATATTAAACTAAAACCTACTAACAAATATTTCCTTGAATTTATATTTTAGACATATTTTCAATCATTTTCTCTGCAAAAACGTTAAAGCTATTTTTTTATATATAAAGGGGAATTACAATCATTTACATTGCAAGATTCTACCAGGCTACCAGCATCAATCGCCGAAATGTAAATTTAAAAAGACTTAAAATATAGACATCCTAAACATGTGTTAATAATATACTAAGTACATTCAAAAAGCATGTGCTTAATGAGAATATAAATATTAAAAAGCATGTAAAGTTCCTGAATATGCGATAGCACGAGCACAATAAAAGTGGATGTTTATACACATAAAGTGCTTAGCACATGCTTTAAAAATATTCGAAAAAACTGCGTGGCACATACTAGGCAATTTTATAAGATCCATAAAAACGAAGGATATACTGAGAATGTAACCAGATTTTTTACTTTTAGCCCAATGTCTTTATGTGTTCAGAACATAATAATATGCTTTGTACGACTTAGTTCATAGAAGATTGGTATATTATTTCAGAGTTCTTGGTGGCAAATGTCCTATTCTTAAATACAATTTTCATTGTAGTTAATTTTTTTTATTTGATTGTATATTTAAGTATTGTTATGCATTAAAAATTTACTGTTAACTATTTATTTATATATATATTATCGAACTATTGACATAGATAATAACTTTATGGATAAAATGCAATGTTAAATTATTTAATAACTGATGTCTGTTCAATGACTGTTACTAATCACAGAACCAAATATTTAAAATAAAGATACTATTTGTTTAGCTGTTTCACTACCTTCCGCAGCTTTGTAAAGTCAGTTTTCTAGAATAGTCCGATAGCAGATAAAACCTTCATTGAACATCAGAAAGTAAAATATTGTCCACAGTGAATGAACGACATTACGTTTACGACTTCTCATCTGGGCTCTTCAGATTATCTTTATCAAGGGCAAACGTTGTAATATAAAACTTCCCTTAATGGAAAATATAAAGCATTTTAAAATGTAATTGGCTGGACTTTTCACATAGGATATTATTTTGTTCTTATTCTTTCAGAATTTCATCCTCTGTGTTTAAAATTTTAGCTAAATAAAATAAAATTGGATAAATCAGAAACGTAATTTGTAATATTTCAAAGTAATAAAAACATAAAAAAATCAGAAGCACTTGATCAAATCTAAAAAAAATATTCAATATATTTTTGGTTTTAGTAGTGAATTTTTACATAACTAATTTCTACGGAAATATGATAAATCTGGAACATAATTTTTATCACAGCTTCTAGTTAATATTTTGACCTAGACTGATAGACAGGGCGTGTTAAAATTCTGATTCAAATAAATCAGTACTTTCCTTAGGAACAAATTTACATCTGTAATTTACATAGCAATCGATCAATGTGTGTATAAGGAACAGTCTGTCATACATAAATAAACTTAAAAACTAAATAAATATCTTGAAATGCAATTATACATAAAAACTGATGAAAAACTATATAGGCTCAACCTGTTATACATCAAATGAATTAAGAAACTTCTAAAGCGTTTTAAGATACATACTCACGTATATTTAATAAAAAGAATAATATTTTTTTATTTTTGATAAAAAGTAAAGAAGAATAAAATAAAAAGTGCAATCGCACAACTAAAAGTGGTAATCTAAAATTTGTAAAATAAAATAAATCCATTAAACTAAATTCCCAAATTTCCTCTCTACGTTTGATAGAATACAACGAAAATAATTACATTATCTTCCTAACCACATACAAAATAACAAAGAAGGCAAAACAACAAATGCAGACAACATTACACATTATACAACTATATCTAAATTGTATTGTAAAACTATAGAACCCACATTTTTGGGAAAATGTTAATTAGTTAAATTGGATGGTTAATGATATTATTTAGAATTATCATTCAACCCTAAATTATATGGCTTAGGCAAATACCAGTTCTTTCTTAGTTCTAGGATATTAGTAAATTGCAGAAATCTGTTTGTTTTAAAATTTTAAGACAAAAGGCAAAAACACTAAAAACTTCATCTCATCACAAATGAAATATCTTCAAACTGTGACACACTGACATTTATGACGTTACCATAAAAATACTGTTACCACCATGTAGACCTAGAAACTAAAACTCAAAACCAAGAAAAACATTATTCTTTTGTATTACAACGAATACACTTGTTTAAGTGGAATCTATTTGCTTACATTTATCTATATATTATGTATCTATACTTTATAATAAAGAGCTAACATTTTTTTCATTGATGTTTTTATGTAAAGGGTAATCTCTAGAACTAATAAACTGATTGCTAAAATAGTTTTACTAATAAAAAGCTACACTATCCCTGAGTAACATAGGCTATAATTCTTTTTCATAAAAACATTTTTTATTTCAATATTTAAAAATTTAGTTGTAATAAATTCATAGTTTAGGCCTAGACTGATGAACCAAGACACATGTCTTGAATGTATTAACATTCAATACCATAGCAACCAATTGAATAAAATAACAGATACAGCTACTGTTTTCTAATATTTCCATTAACAGTTGATTTCAAACTTTTAAGCAATTATTTGTATTTCTAACTTTTAGGTTAGGTTTTTATTAAAGTGTAGACCTGAGCCTTGCTGGTTATTTTAACATTTATTATAACTGCTGTTATAAAATATACGAAATAATTTGTTTTGAACATTCAACATTACTTACCATCTTAGCTTTGGCGTTATTATTAGTCCTGCACCTTAATTATAAAGAATACATAACATGATTATGTGTATAGAAGGTCCCAATGGGTTTGGCGTGCGGAGCACTCAGCGGTTGCCCCTATTAAATCATATATTTGATCTGAAATAGAGCCTAGTTTTGTTATGTTAATGCCAATATAAAACAACAAGGCAAAGAACACATGTTAATGTTTGCATTAAATGTATTTGCGAATTTCAAATCTACACAACTAACATCAAAGACCTCTATACAATCCAATAATATTTATGAGACCTGCTGAATATATTGTCGCCAAAGTTACACTCTTTCCAGATTCTTGGGATCAGAGCCTCTGATCACTGTCATACAGCTTTCTTAATCTATATATATAAATATATATAAGCGAAATACCACTCACTCACTCATCACGATTTCTCGAAAACTACCGAACGGATTGAAATGAAATTTGGTATGTAGCTTCCTGTAGGGCCATAAGTGTTCACTAAAAAAGGGTTTAAAAAATAGGAAATTTTAGGGGGGTTTGGGGGGTAAAAATGACTAAATCACGGTTTCTCCAAAAGTAACGAACAGATTGGAATGAAATTTTGGTATGTAGCTTCCTTTAGGGCTATAGGTGCTCAGTAAGAAAGGGTATGAAAATTTTCGAAATTTTAGGAGGGGTTTGGGGGATCAAAGTTACTGAAATCATAATTTCAGATCTTTTATTATTATGACAATAGTGCTTTTATTATTTAAGATCTATGTATATAAAAGCCAAATAACACTCACTGACTGAACACTTAAAAATAATACAATTACGTTAAAAAGACTGAAAATACCAACCACCACGGACAACGCCGTCCGTGTCAGCTAGTCAACATATATGAAAGCCAAATACCACTCACTCACTTACTCACTGACTCATCACGAAATCTCAAAAACTACTGAACGGATTGATACGAAATTTGGTATGTAGCTTCCTCTAGGGCCATAGGTGTTCACTAAGAAAGGGTTGAAAAAAATTCGAAATCTTAAAGGGGGTTTGAGGAGGGTCAAAGTTACTAAATAACGATGTCTCCAAAACTACCAAACGGATTGGAACGAAATTTGTCATGTACCTTCTTCTAGGGCCATAGGTGCTAACTAAGAAAGGTATTCTAAAAATTCAAAATTTTAGGTGGGTTTGGGGTAGTCAAAATTACTAAATCAAGATTTCTCAAAAAGTACTGAACGGATTGGAATGAAATTTGGTATGTAGCTCTATCTAGGGCAACAAGGCAAAGAACGGTTGCTGGCTAAGAAAGGGTTTAAAAAAAATCGAAATCTTAGGGGGGTTTGGGGGGCAAAGTTACAAAAAATCCCCATAAGAAATACAAAGTGTAAATAATGAAGTACTGGGTACTTGACGGTGGCCTTGACGGTGAGCTTTAGAGTGACTTTGAAACCACATATTCAATTAATTTATAACTTAAATTAAGCTGAACAATAGGAGTTTGTTTATTAACACTGACATAAATTATATTTTGATAATATTGATATAATATGTCAACATCAAACATTGAAGGGATTTTTTTAGTATTCTATTATAAAAGGAGTAGAATGAAATGTATACCATTCGAAATATACTGTGCCATAGAGGTGTAGAAAAAACATCTGTTTAACTTGACCTAACCTAAAAATTGTGCTGCTAAGCTGGTTATCGGAATCAGCTGTTTTATATGTTATTTTACTCAACTGGTTGTCATGGCAATGCATATGAAAATGTATTTTTGTAGGTCATGGTTTTATATTTTTCATACATAGGCCTACATGATGTTTTTCCAAACCAAACGCTACAAACAATTAAATAGAAGCATTTTATTCACATTAATTGCTTTATAAGCTAATATAGCTCTGCCTTCCCTGCACGGGAAAATAGTTAAACAAATACTTGATTTATCACTTATCTTTATTTATTTGTTTAATAATTCTACCTTTTAATAGATGAATTGTTTACTTCTAAGTAATTTCATATCTTTACTAAATATTTATCATTAATTCCATCAAGCCTCCTCTTTGCATTTTCCCAATCTTTTTTATTATTGTCACGGTATGAATTAATAATTTTCATACATATAAATTCCAATAAATTTAAAAAAACAAAAACAAATTGAATTTATTTACTTTACAAACACAATTAGTCGAATTTCGACCATAGAAGATAAATTATAATAGATACCATAGAGTATCTAATATTGGAGGAGACCAGTGTGCTTCTCAAACAACCTCTTCTTTGTTGGTTTCCGAACTCCGCTACTCTGTGACTTTCAACCATTGTCGTCAGGAAATCATCCTGTTTTTTATTTGAAAAATTTATGAAAGAA
>JAGFPH010015426.1:0-12117 GCA_018207615.1 Philaenus spumarius | reverse complement strand
AGGATTACATTTCTCGTCTTTTATTTTTTTGTCATTTTATTTCTAAAGCTTTCGTACGATGGGCACTCGAATATTATGTGTTGGAGGGTTTCTTCAGTGTTTAATGTACATCTTAGGCATTTAGGAGTAAAATATTGTTTTATTTTATATAGAGTGCTATTTGTGTTTGCGTGTCCGTATCTTAATCTACATATCGTTATGATGTCTTGTCTACTTAGTTTCGAATATTTAAACCAGGGAGTTTGTGCCATTGACTGTCTATGTTTTTGTACCATGAAGCTTTGTCAGAGTTTTGTATAGTTTGTATATATGATGTGATATTGTTTGTTTTGATAAAGTTGGTATTGGAAGAATTAAGTCCTGGTTTTAGTATGTATTTAAAGTGGCCTCGCAAGCTAATTTGTCAACATATTCATTATCTTTTATTCCTATATGCCCTGGAACCCATTGAATAACTACTGTTTTGTTGTTATTTATAATCTCTCTTATAATGTTGAAAGATATATCGTGACCCTCTCCATATTTATATGTCCCTTGTATATCTAAAATGGCTGTCTGGGAATCTGAACATATTATACTAACTTACTTCTTACTTCTTCTTTCAAGCTTCCGGCTTCAGGTAATGCCGATGACTCAGTGTCCGTGGTAAACCGCAGCTGCCAATGCCCAGTACTCTTTCTTTTGCAGTATAACTTTCATGGGGTTTGGAATGCCTTTTAGTGCTGTTAGAAGGGCCGTCCTGGCTGTGTTTTCGTTCGAGAATTCGAATAGTATATGCTTCAGCGTTTCCTCCTCCATTCCACAGTTATTGCAGGTTTCGGAATCGACTAGTCGGAATCTTTTCAGATAGCTGTTCGTAATGATATGGCCGACTCTAGCTCTCGTAATGAAGGTCGCAATGTGGCGACTGACACCTCTGTACCAGTTTGCAGGTGTCGAAGCTTTTTGAATTTCGAATAACGATCTTCCGACAGTGTCGGTGCTCCATCTCTGTATCCATTCATCTGTTATTGATTTGCAGATTATATTTTTGCATTTGTTTAGTGATAGTTTTGGTGGCATGACGGGGCCCATTTTTGTGGCACGTTTTGCTATTTTGTCTGCCTGCTCATTGCCGCTTATTCCGCAATGAGATGGATCCCACTGGAAGACGATATTTTTTCCTTTTTTCTTCAGAGCATGGAGTATAGTTTTCATTTCAGATATTCGGAAGTAATAGTCACTGGGTGAATTCATTTGTAAGCCTTCAAGGGCCGATCTAGAGTCGGTGAGTATGCAGATGTCTTGATATGGTGTGCTAATGCAGCTCGTCAGGGCTGCATTGATGGCCAATATCTCAGCATCCATGCTTGACGCAGATAATCCTGGTATGTAGTAGCACTCGCCTGTTTGTTCGTTGAAGAAGCCTGCGCCGGAATTGCCGTTTTCCAGATCCACCGAACCGTCTGTATAAATTTTCACATAATCTTTGTAGTTCTCGTCGATCATTGTCAAAGCTTCATCTCGAAGGGAATCCAGGTTATCGGTTTCGGTGTTGCTTTTGGTATTGCCGGATGGTAAGGTTGTGCATATCGAGATTTCGTTTTCTTCCCAAGGTGAAATGTCAGAAACCGTCGGGATCCGTTGCGGTTCTATGGGTTCTAAGAGATCGTTTAATGCTCTCTGAGCATCGTTTTTGGGGGTGAGCTGGTTGGTCCTCGTTCCTGCCCCTGGATAGTGTAACAGCTAACTGAACGCCAGCATCTTGCTTCTCAAGAAGTCCCGTGGTATGCAGCCAAGCAATCATGAAAACAGCCCTTTTAAGGGTTTATCACACATTTCAAAATCGAAACAAGAACATCCAGAACGCTTTAAGATTATTTTATGGGGCAGTTATTACAAACAAAGAATACAATATATTCGGCTACTCTACTCTGAACATATTATGAATTCCCTGAAATGTAATGTACCCATTATTTGGGTTGCTTTATATATAGCGAATAATTCAGCTGTATAACTGGATGCTAAGCTGTTAATTTTGTATTTCTTTTCTATTTTGAGGGCTGGTATATAGATGACAGCGCCTACTCCAGTTGCACTTTTTGAACCATCTGTATACACTTTTATATGATTTTTATTGGTTATGTTTGTTGTATTGAGATATTTTTGTAGTATTATTATTGTTGTTTCTAATTTTTTTGTTGATGTACCCTTGTCAATGTTACTATTGCAAATTATGTTTGTTCTTTTTAAAAATATTGGATTAATAAAAGAGTATTGATTTATTTTTATTGGAATGTTTAAACTATCCACACATCTGTTAAATGAATTTTTATGTATATAGGAGTGGTATTTTTCTCCAATATTTATGATAAACTATTAGGTTTAATTCTCTTAATTTTAAGTGGCTTGGATGGTTTATATCTGTAGCTACCTTGCATATTAGTTTATCTGTTAATATATTTCTTCTGAATTGTAATGGTAGAAGTGCTGCTTCTAAATTTAAGATGCGGCAGGACTGAAAATTATAAAACCGCTTTTTAGTTTCCAAAGTGAACACTAGGGTAGCTCTACAAGTTCGTCCTTATCACTGCTTGGAGCGCTGCATGCACAAACTGAGTTACTAGGCCTATATACTATCAGAGAGGGGGAGGGAGACCGAGAGACAGACCGGCCGATAAAGTGAAGAACACTGTTATTTGTTTATACGCGTTCACAAGCTAGACTACCTGGCCTTTACCCGTAATAGAAAATGATGAGATGGCGATAATGCTTACAAAATGTATGTCCGCCCGTATGTATAAGAATCGCGTTGACATTATTAGTAGCCTACCTCTCATAAGTAAATATTGAAATCTTGAGTTCTCTAATTGAACATTAGTTGTAAATATTATATTTAAACAGAAATTCAATATTTATTTCAATTCATTACTGATGATTTAAAAAAGTTGTCCAGCTTGGTTTTTTATATTGCAACATGGTTTGCTTGTGACTTATAAGATTATAATATTTACTGTCACAAATTGTTTGAAACTGTAAAAATTTAAAATAGGTTATTTTTACCGGTGTTGCATGTTTCAAACACGCATAGTAAGGATAACAAACATGTAGCCATGCCAATAAGTTTTGTTTACTTCAGTAAAAAATATTGTACAAATATAAATGCAAATATTGTAATAGCAATGTTTTAGCAATATTTCTTCAATACCTATAGCTACAGCATCAAAGTTTGTGTATACCAAAAACGAATTCAAAAGTTGTTCTTTTTTTATAAAATATTGTGTTTTTAATAACTTTCACGCAAAACTTTCTAGTAATTAATTTGAATAACATAAAGTAATAATAAGACCTAAATCATCTTAAACATCGGTTTTGTTTACATTAAACAATTTTTTATGTGTAAAATAATTATGTTTTATTGAACACATCAAAGTAGTGTTCTTCAATTATCTAAAAAAACAAAAAGTAAATAGGCACTCTTTATGGTTACGTCATGCTTATTGCCAACATGAATAGTTTTTCCAAGCAATTGATTTGTATAACATTATAAAATTGAAGTAATACTAAGACTACAATAATACAACAATTGGACTAGAATTTATCCATTTATCCCCTTCTCTAATTTGTCCACTATCAACAATCTTGGATGTTTTATTTGCAACTTTATTCTTTGTATTGAGTATGTACATCGGATTTCTAATTGGCATCGACCTGCACACCCTGGGATCAATAAGTTCAGGCAAAATACAAATACAATTCTTGTGGAACTTATCTAGTTTCAAAGACGTGCCTCAGTAAGGGAATCCCTGCATGTGTGTCCTTAGCAAACTACCAGACCGACTGCGGCCTTGACTTGACACTGCGAGTTCTCGCTTTCTCTTTACAACCCCTCCCCCAAACCTCTCCCGCCTCTGAGTCATTGCCGCTGTCCACGAGCTCCGACTGAGTTGAAGACCCGCCCTTGGCTTGGTCATGCACCTCTCTATCCGCCACTAGTGCACTCAAACAAGCGATTCGTCTGATATTATTTGTCATTGTACCTTATTTATAATTTTTTGTAATATCAAAGCTGTTTAAAAGTTTTACTTTTAATTACTTTATTACATATTATGTATTCAATTTTTTTTACAATTTGTTGGTTGCAATAAGATACTGAACCAACGACAAAACAACATTTTTACTATAGGTACACATATTAATAAAATGTATTTCATTAAACAGGTACAGTTTACTCAAATGTGTATAATAAAAGTGTTGTTTTGGCGTTATCTTAGTGTTTTATGTAGTGTATTTCAACAACACGTTAAAAATGATCACCAATAAAATATTGTATTTAATTTTTGAGGGTATGATGAGGAAATATTACACATGAGTCTATTGTTATTATTATTACAATAATAATAATAATTATTATTTTTATTATTATTATTATTGTGTTACACCTTTCCCCGCTCACCACTTACCAGGGTTAATGTAATTGGAAAATTAAACAAAAGACAATTAAGAACAAGGATATTTTTATTAGCGATTACATTATAGTCTTAGTGATCTTTACACTGGAGTCTTATTCTTGGGTTGGACCACATCTCATCATTGTGGATATTTTCAAGTGTTCCTTTGTACCCTTTCGCTCTTCTAGTTTTTTCCTGGCTTCTGTGATGTAGGTCGGGTTCCTAATCGGCATTGACCGGTTATGACGAGGATCAATGAGTTCCGGCAATATACAATTTAAATAAAACCTTTCGAGTTTTTCTGACATGTTTTTGTCCCAAAAATCATCATCCCTGACAATGCGCTCCAATTTCAATCCTTTTGGAGTCCAAAGAACAAACTGGCAGTATTGGCGTTTAGTAATGTGGAGCTGTCCTTGCATTTGGAAATAAAATATATGATTGTTATTAAAGGGTCCAATTTTGCCACTTTTGTCCAATGTCCAGCAGGTCACTTTTTTTGCTTCAATTGCTTCATCGGGTGTCATATTTTTCGCTGATGAAGGACACTTTATCTCGATTAGGCCGTCATCATCTATAAGTCGGCCTATTCATCTAACTATTTATTAAATTTAGTTATTTTATAGTTTATTGGATATGCTTTGGCTGCTGTGAAGTAATCTTCCTTGTATATACTCCACAATAAAAATTCGGGGTTTTATTGCAAATTGTCGTTCATATTCTGGGCATTTTTTGCTGTTACTTGAATGATTTTTGTTGCAGTGGATGCATTTTGGTTCTTCAGTGCATTGTCCGTGAAATTGTTCTCCACAAACTCTGCACTTTTTCTCCCTATTACATGGGGGGGCACTTGCTAGGTGTCTATAGCTAAAACATGAAAAACATTGAATGACTGTATAAATGTATTGTTTCACCGAAATAACTTAGTATCTTAGTTTAATTTCTTTTGGTAAAACGTTACCATCAAAAGTTATTTTGACTGCATTGGTCTCGTAAATTTGTCCGTTTTGGCCTTTTTTGGTTACTCTTTGTGCGCCTATTATATCAATTGGAGATATACTTTCTGTTATAATCTCTTCGATTGGTACGTCGTTTTCAATAAATACGATTCCTATTGTTCTAACTCTATTGGATGGTATAAATGCGCTATATTCATATAGTGATGGGTGGTCTGGTAAATTATTTGCGGCAATGTAGCTGTTGCAAATTACTGTTAAGCTATTTCCTTTTTTGATAATATGGCTTATGCTTTCTTTAGTTGTTTCGATTATTTTGCCTATTTTTATTGGATGAATTTTGGAGTTATTAATGTTTTTTTATTATTACTTCGAATAGAACACTAGATAATCATTCAAACCTAATCTTGGTCAGATGATTAGATTGGTTAAAAGTCAAATAATTTAGCACCACAGCCTTTCAAATTAGACTGTTCGCAGATCACATTTCATAGCTATCAACATCCATAGAGAGAGAAAAGATAACCTGTGATATTGAGTATATATATATATATATATATATAATTGTACATAATTGTACATAATTACTCATAATTATTATAATAATTTTATATTATAAATATTACTATATATATATGAGGGGGTCAGAATCAGAGTAGTCTAAGTCATGGAGCATGAATTTTTCAGTATGAAATGGTTTGCTAAAACAGTTCTGAAAAATCAAGTTGCTAATATTTTTTCATGCAATCTTCTGAAAATATAACTTTAGTATTTACTGCAAATATTTATGATTGTTTTGAAGGCTTTTAATAATAGGGGATGTTTTATTGAAGGGGTTGAAGACTTAGTCCACTTTAATTCTAAGGTACTCGGTGGGTAGGTCACTTTTTATATGAGCATAAGTCAATTGGCAAGTGGTTAAACATAATTTTATTTATAAAAAAGAACATCTGCTACATAAGTCAATTAGTAATTGGTTCATCATGATTTTTTTAAACATCTGCTTCTCCTTCAACTGGCCGTTCTTCTTCTTCAACTGGCGGTTCTTCTCCATCAACCTCCTCATCCCCTTCGGATACAAAGCCAGTGTCTGGTACATCCTGAGAACTGCGTATGTTCCTGAAGTAGGTGTGGTACACTGGAGGAATATATTTGAGCAAGTATAACATATCTCGCTTCTTCAAATAGTTCAAAACTCTTGGTTCATTGTAAAGTAGAGTTTGTTCTGGAAATGATGTCCTTGGCCGCCCTTTAGGAGGTCGCTGGTTCAATGTAGAAAAAGGTTTGCTCTCATCAAGAGTGTTTTTATACTGTATTTCGAATTCATTGCCTTTTGTGAATCGAAACCATTGTATTTGCAGCCAGTTTACTTTTTCATCGTCAGTTTTTTTCTTTCTCTTTGTTATTGCTTTTTGAAGAGGTCCAGTTGAGACGAAATCCTCTTTTCTCATTTCTACGACTAAAAATTTATTCTTTTTCCTAGCAGAGGCCATGCATCCATACCAGTGTTCAGGTAAGTAAATTGGTTTTCCTTTTGCAGCAACCTCTATTAAACCAAAATCGGCATCATTCGGTAAGTGCGAATGACCAGAAATCATGAACTTGTGGTCAATTGCAACAAAATTATCTTCTTGCACAAGTTTCAGGAGACTTAATGCAACTTTTATGTTTCGGTTCTGCCCGGTGCAAGTGTCACTAAACAAGACAATATGCTTTTTCGTATTGCAATGTTGCTTAATGTGACGCACTAAACAAGAGGCTATTTCCTCTGAGCCTCTGGAAGCAGTGCACTCATCCCAAACATACATTACAGCTTTGTTGGAACTCAAATCATGGATTCCAAGGTTATAACAGTACATGTTACGTCTGTAGTAAGCTTCCGATACAGTCAACTTTGGAAATGGCAATGCCTTCTGTAAATCAAATGAGAGTGCATAAAAATCAGTGTCTTCTTTTGCTACTACAGCAGCATTTTTCAGTGCAGCCCTTGCTTTTTCTGCTTGCTGTAGGTGTTGATCATGAGAACTGTTGAGATCTGCTTTAACCTGTTCATCACTCTAAATTGATTAATTGCAAGTACCTGTCACATTTCTTACACGTGTCCTTCCGTGGTACATGGAAGGCCAAGTTGAACTCGGTATTAAAAATATGCCTATAATAGTGCTCTTTGACAGCAGAAGTATTTAGGCTTGAGCATTTCTCAACATAAAGATGATACATTTTTCTTAGATTTAGCTCTGGGCTAAGAAACTTTCTGTTCGGGTTGTCCTTCCGGCAATAATGGCTTTGATATGCAGGAAAACTATTGATATGGTCAATGACACCTTGTTTAAGTTCATCAGCAATTTTTTTTACTTTATGTTTCCCCCTTAAATCTTCCCCTGGCGACCTTCCACTCTTAACTTTCTGCAACGCTCTATTTACTCTTCCATTAGAAACAGCAAACGTCTCAAGGAAGAATTTCTTGCATACTTTAACAGTGTTTCCAGATTTTTGTATGAAATACCTGTAACTGCATGACCTGTCACCCCTACTATTGTTTCGAGGCCTTCTTGTGTGCACAGCAACCTCATGCACTAAGCCACACAAATATGCATTTTGTTTTCCATAATCCCCAATTGAATGAAATTTGTCAAACTGCTTTTTCCTCTCATCTTCTGTGATAGATTGGTTACATTTCAGTTTGCAGTTGCAAATAGTGTTAACAAAACTCTTACCTTCAATTTGACGACCTTTGTAGTCAATGTAAGGCTCACCACAGTTTCAAGAACGTTTAGCTTTACTCCTTTTTGTTCCTTCTGGATTTCGTAATCTTTTTCGGCATTTCCTTTTTTCAGGAACTATATTGATTTGTTCCTCCTCGTCAGTAGTGTCAGTAGTATTTTGCTCCGCTGCATTGTTAACTCCGGTGTTGTCAAGGTCTTCAATATCTTCTGAATGGGAATCTGTAAAAAAAAAACACAATTTTTAACTATGGTACCGATATTAAGAACAGAAACTGCTTGTTGCGGTCATTTTAGGTTAAAGACGAAACAGAAACACTCTTAATATAGCCTAAATGTAAGGATAATACAGCAAAATTTCGGTATTCATCTCCGCCGAAATACATCATTATTTTAATATCGATAACCTAACCAAACATAACTTAACCCTAAGTACCTTTTCGATTATTCGATAGATATATTGAAAAAACAATCGATATATTGTGTCGGAGACGATTTCTGAAAGTTTGCCGATAAAACTTTGATATCAGACCACCCCCGTCCATATTCCATATCCCTAAACCCTTCTCTTGTCTTCTTTTTTTTCAATCTGAGAATTATCATATTATTATTATGTTGTTGTTGTTAAGTCCCAATTTATCCTCAATTTATGTTAACAAAAAATAGGCTAATATGAAATTAGGTACCTACCAGTTTGGGTAATAGGGTTGATGAGGGTTGTTGTACTGCAAGATGGACCCTCATTGCTTGTTACTTCTTTTAACACAGTCCTCTCCTTCACTTTTTTCCTCTGTTTAGGCTTAGGCCAACTCTCAAATTCGGAACCTATAAAAATACACATCAAGTATAAAATACTGATAATTCATATTTGACGAAAGATGATTGTATTTTTTATCAAAGGCCCTTGCAAAATTATAAATAAATAGCTTAGTACATGAGCATTACTGGTTAATAAATCACTATGCCTTTAAAAATAAACTTTTGTAAACATAACCTAAAATTCAAAACTAGAAACTGCAACATACAATAAGAATAAAGTAGTAATAATAGTGTTTTACTTACTATCAGACTCCTCACTAGGTGCATAAATATCTTCTTTATCAGTCTCTTCCTCTTCATCACTACTGTCTTCAATCAATGCTTGTAAAATATCAAATCTATTAGGGTTGCGCCGAGCCATTGTTACTAAGCATCTGAGACGTTTCTCACAGCTGTTGATGTTAGAGTGGTCTAAGTCAGACTTAGACCACATTTACCTCAAAGGTTGTTGTATTTTGTTGAGTGACAGAAAGAGGTGCTGCTATCTGGCGGAAACAAATTGAACTAGGACTTATTTCATACTGATTCTTAATAGAGTACATCTGGGTGAACCCGAAAATGGGATTAAGTCAATTTACAAAAAAAATTGACTTAGACCACTCTGATTCTGACCCCCTCATATATATATATATATATATATATATATATATATATATATATATATAATTATATATTATACATATTATTATAAATGTAATTTTATATTATACATATTATTATATATGTAATTGTATATATTATATAAAATATATATATAATGTATATACATACAATAAATAAAACTAACCAGTTGAGAACAATATTTTAAAAATACGACCTAATTAAAATCGATACTACGGGTAATACTGATTGTTCAGGATTTATGGTAATTTTGTGTTATGTTTAGGGTAATTTAGGGTAATGTTTTTAAATCTTTTAGGGTAAAAGTAAGTGGTAATGGTGGAGACACTGCTTGTGTGACGCAAATAATCGTTCGAACCTGTTAAGTTTCACTGACAACACAAAAACTAGAAAACGACCTGATATATTAGGTGATCTTAGTTTGTTTGCTTTTTACGTAATTTGATTGTTGTGATCAGAAAATAAAATAGTGGTTTGTTGTTTTCATCTCTAGCCGTGGGCAGATTATTGGAAACATTGTAATTTTAACGTGAACTCACGATAAAAGTGAATTTTGATTTTGAAATATTAATAGTTAAATAAACGGTATGTTATTCCCTCTTAAGATAAAAACACTAGGGTACAAAATAATTTACAATTCGACGCCTCCAACTAAGAACATCGTAACTCAAATATTGTATTTTTACAGGAGAGCAGTTTGAAAGTTAAAAAAAAAATACTACAGCAAAACGGTTCCTTTTTTTATTTTCCATTTGATGTTTTGGCTTCATTATCTAGACAGGGAGTAGTGTATTAATGTTCATGGTAAAATAAATATAGTATGTGTAGAAAGTTAGTGACATTATACATTTATTTGTTTAAAAATATGTGTATTTAACCTTAAATCATGTAATACAATTTTTATTCCATGATAAATCTAGGTAGCGCGGATTATCAAGGAGGGGGGGGGTCATAAAGTACCCTCATACGTACTGCGCCGGGCAGAAACCCGACACAAATTGTAAATTGAAGGCCTAGTCAATCTTAAACGTAATAGAAGCAAAGCGCGGTGAATTATTCGAAGAGAAACCGACAGGAAAATTCATGTCGAGTTTTGTCCAGTACTGCAAATCAATGTACTGTTGCTATGCTCAATAAGACATTATGTTAATATTTTAAGATATAAAAAATTGTAAATTCTTTTTAATGAAATGAACAGAGGAGAAGAAGCCAATAAGAAACTAATTAACAGAATTGTTTTAATAAAAATAATTAAGAAGTTATAAAACAAAGACTTAGGTGAAAAATGCTAAAAGTAACAAATTAAAATAATTCAAAGGCCTAAATTGGGGATAAATTGAAGAATAATAAATTAATCATAATTAACAAAAAATAAATTGAAATAATTAAATATTTTTGAAAGAAAAGGCTCAAAAATAGATAAAATAAAATAACCAATCAAATCAAGACTAATAAACTACGAAAAAAGTTGTTTGGAGCCAACAGGATTGGAAACAAACCGAGAGTAAAGCTGAAAGCAAGGAGGGATGTCGGTATCGGTAAAACCGGAATCAAGAAGAAATTATAATTAGAGCAGCGACTAAGGTCAAAGCGACAAAAAATGATTCAAATTGTAAATAAAATAAATATCTTAGAAAATAAGCCTAGTAAGGAAATCAATTAAATAAAATTAATACTAGTTGAATGAAAGAGGTGGACAGTGTAAACACATCAAGACCAAATAGTAAACGGGAGGGAATAAACTAGCCTGGGGTGACTAACAATAGATGGCTGCCGGCACGAAAGGTAAATAACCTGCAAGCAGAAATGAAAACATCGCAACGAGTACGAGAGAGAGAGAAAGAAATATGAAAAATTGATAACAGCTGACAATAAGGAAGGAAGAAATGTCTAAGCTTTGCAAGGCCTAAAAATCGAAAATAGATTTTAGCCATTGTGAGAGTTTAAAAATAAAAAGAAAGGTTTTAGCCCTGGGGTTCCCTTAAGTAAAACTTGGTTGTTCGCTATATTTTGTATATAATTAGTAATTAGTAATTAATCAGAATATAATAATCAATAATTGTGTTTCAGCAGAGGTGGACACCTACAAATAAGAATGTATATAGTTATGATGTAATATGTAAATAAATGTATTTAGAAGGGAGAATGTACAAATGGGATAAGGGATCTTACCAAAAGTAAGTGGTAAAATAATAATCAAATGTTAGAATAAGCTAATAAAAACAAAGTAAAATTAGAGAAAACAGACATTTAAAAACAGATTTTTCACACAAAAGCCTAGGTAAAATCAGGTTTTGAATGGGGGGAATGTTGCGCCGGGCAGAAACCCGACACAAATGGGCTAATTACCAAAAGTAATTAGGCCTAAAACAAAAAGTTGTAAATAGAAGCCAGAAGGCCTAAATATGCAAAATTAGAATAAGTAATAAATAAAATAACACATTGTAAGTAAATATAAGGGGAAAATATATGTTAAGTGAAATGAAGAAATTTAAAATAAATATATTGTAAATTGAAGTATTGTATGTGTTTGTACGAAGTCTTTTAAGTTGAAGTAAATTTATTTCA
>JAGFPH010015425.1:0-14928 GCA_018207615.1 Philaenus spumarius | reverse complement strand
CATGTTGGTGAAAAGGGGTTTTTGCGTGCTTTTAACGTATCTAGTCTTATTACTTCACCACGAAGCTCCGCGATGGTAGTCGATGGCTCATTTCGGAAGATGCTTTCCTTCATCATTCCCTACCAAGGCCGTAGCCAGGAAAACTTTAAGGGGAAGGGGGTCAGGTCAGGACAGCGGATTTTAATTTAAACCCTTCTAACACGTTCACTGCTAAGGACGCACATGTGAACTTGACACTGAACACTATGAGAAGCGGCCGACGCACAGTGCATTGCACGCCAACCCTCGTAGTGGATTTTCAATGCACAATGCATTGCGTGCTTCGCACGCCAACCGCCGTATTGTTAGTATTTTCAATACAAAGTGCATTGCGTGCTTCGCACTCCTATTTTAGGCCTATGTGCTATGGACCTTTAAAATATTGATGATTATTACGTAGAAAGGTTCAAAATAAAATCTAGCAAATCTAAATATCAGTATGCGTGCAATGCACAATGATGCGAAATATGTTGCTGGATCCTCTGTTGTGTTGTCTATTTTATAATTTAACTTGCACTTTTTAAACCTAGTATTAATTTTTACTACCGGTACTAATTTTCAAGATTTCGGATGGGGGTGGCCCCTAACACCCCCCCCCCCCCCGGCTACGACCTTGTTCCCTACACATAAGCGTCAGATGGTGAAAGGTCTGTGGAGTGGGATGAGCATGAAAAGTTTATTTCTCGGGAAATCAGGCAGTTGCCAAACTTTTTAAAGTACAGCAATGTTGACCAGATTGTGATTGGTTGCGCCATCTTGCTAAAGCCACTGGAAACCGAAAGCCTTATTGCACGACAAAACCTCTTCAGATCTCTTGCAAAAGGTTGAAGGACGTTGTCTCTATAAGGCAGCTGGTTTACATCATTCACGTTATTGTCTTCAACGAAATACGGACTCAGTATTTGATAAAACAGCGCATCATACTGTTACGGCTTCTCTACTATCCTAAAGTGTGAAGACTTCGTTAAATTTGCACTACGTTGATGGAGAACGAGGTAAAAAATTATTATAATGTATATCTAGGCGATATAACTACATCCCAGAGGATATAGCTACGCAGCTAATACATGATTTAGTGCATTTAAAACGCAGGATATGACCTCAGGAAATGACCGACGGACCAGACCACTTGTACTTTATGTGTGTGGGTAGCTGATTCCGAAAATTGGGGTCCCGTGGCTCTAAAATCCCGGCGTCCCAATAAAAGTGGGGGGAAAACACAATTTTTAGGTTTCTTCACAACTATACGTTTATGATACCTCCAAATAATGCTATGGTTGCACAAATTATGATTAAAATTTAGAAATTCAATATAGCCCCATAGAAACTCACCAAGAAATGCACCAAAGGGGTTCGCCGTAGGAGGTGAAACCACCCCCTAATTTGACGATTTGAACCGATTACTTTTATAGTATTTTACGTTTTAATCGATTTTGGGGGAAACAAGCGAGCTATAAGGTCGTATAAAAAACAAAATGTGCAGAGTAATATTCTATATTTATTTGTGCAGATAAATCCTTAAAAAAATCATTCTAGTACGAAAAATTTCAAAAAACTTTCTTCCGGTTTTTGGATTTTTGGCTAACGAACTCGTCCGAGCGTCAAAGACAACCAACTTGTGTACCTAATTTGGACCAAATTGGACTTAAAATTCGGTTGTTAGAGTGCGAACACACACACACCCACATATATTAATGACACCCCTAAACGTGTTCTGTAGACCATGATCAGTGCTCGTTTACTACTCTCGACTACCATAAGAGTCATTGCAATAACTTATCTTTCCTATGGAAATTCGCTATTAATACTTTCAACATTATAAACCAATAAAACCCTAACAACATTCATAAACAGTTATATCCCTTTAAAAATTTAAGACTTTAACTAACCCCAGTGGGTGGCAGGGGTGAGGTTACTACGCAGTAAGCAATGCATCGATTACTTGAAGGGGAGAGGGCGAGGGGAAGTGGGCGTAGCTGCCTATTGATCCTCCCCTCTCAACCGCAACCCTCAATGTTTTGTCTGTCATGCATGTCAACAGGTCATTTCACCTAATTACTTCTGTTTACCAAAGTGAAACTGTCAATCTAATCAACAAAACAGCCCATCACGAACAGCAGTTGTTCCACGCTTGCCAACAGCTGATACAAGAACACAGTTTGTTAAAGTATGTTTGTAGGCAAAAAACTACAATAAATATTGAGTATTTAACCCTTTCAGTCCCCTTTGAAAGGATTTCATAAAAAAGCTGTATTAGTGTTATTTGATAAGATATCATCAGGATTTTTAAATTGTTATTCTTCTAATAGACCTATACATAATATTTTCTACTATAAACATTTTTCCAACATACCAAAAAATTTAGAAAAAATAAAATTACATACCATAACAAAAAGTTTTTAGATAAAATAGATAAAATAAAACCTGAACACAATAAATTCGTTTACTAACCTCAAACCCGTTTCAACGACAATGTCGCCATCCTCAGTGATGCACGAGCTACAGTAACCAAACTATAAATATAACTTTTCTTTAAAAAGTTTTTATAAATATTCTATTTTGTACGAAGAAAACAGATAAAGAAAAAATATATCACTTGAAAACTTGCATATCACTTTAAGACACATTTTGTTGTATACTACTTATGTTAAAAATTTTGGGCCAATATCTTGCTAAATAAAAAAGTTACACTACTATTTCGAAATAACAAAGTTTTAACCAGAAGAAAAGAATTCGCTTATAACGACGCGACGCGATGGTGGTCCGCCTAAACGGGCGAGATAGGCAATATGGTTGCTTTGTAAAGTAGCTAAGAGTGTTTTATTCTGTGCAAGCCTTATGTAGCCGAGAGGTAACGTGGGGTCTTCCTGATCAGAAGATCCTGGGTTCGAATCTCGCGAGACCAGGTAGCTTTTCATATCTGTGGTTTGAGGGTAGGAGGGCGGAAGTAAAGCAAACGGTGGTTGGCTCGCTTCCAAGCTGACGGGATTTTACAACTTTTGTTAGGCTACATACTTCAGCTATCATAGGCCAATCATTTCTTTAATACCATCCAATACACCTTCAACAGCTACCACGGAACACTATTCTTTTTCAGTATTTTTCTCCATATTTTGTTATTGGTTTTAATTAATTACTAGGGGCTCTGCCCCTGGACGCTCCGCGTCCCAACCCCGGCTCGGCCTTCGGCCTCAGATGGTTGCTTCGCTTCGCTCGCAGGTGGAAAATTCGATAAAGAATCTCGTTAATCTTTTGCTCGTTTGTACATAGGTGACCGAGCATAAATTAGCTGTTTTATTTGGCAGCTGACTCAAACTCATTAAACATTATCTCCATAAGATTAACATGGGAAATTTGAAGGATTGTATACCGGGGCTCCTTCTCGGGTGAATAGCGGCTGAACGGATGATAATATATAAGACTTGACATATCTGTGAATGATAATGTTCAGTTTTTGATCCAAATTAACTGTTTTATATATAATAGGTTTGTAACAACCAATGTTTGAATTGAATTAAAATATAGTTAGTATTTTTCGTTGATTTTTGTTTGTGTTTGTTTTTAGTTTGTCAATGTAACCTCAAAAAGGTAATACTACATTTGATACTGATTTGATCCAAATCAGTTGTTGATCAAAATCAGCTGTTTTAAGCTTTTCATACGAACAGCTGTTTTTGTGTCCTTGATAAAATCAAAAGAAACATTTCTTCTTCTTCCTTAAGATTGACCTTCCATAAGATTAACATTGAAACTTTGAGGGCCACTGGGGCGTAGCCCTAATGTCCTAGGACTTCGGTAAATGATTGATGACATATCTACAGGTAATAAGACACATTTTAAAACAAAAATCATCAAAATCGGTCCATTAGGAGAGGCTGGGCGATTGGAAATAGGTTTTGACCAAATTATTTTAATATATATAGATACATTCTAATATTAACTCAATGTTTCACATCTGCCGGGCGTCCCTTGACGGCCAACGTTTTTTAGCAACATTTTCTAGAAAATTTTGAGAACGTTATATCAGAAAACTTTTTACAAAATAGTGTGCATATCCTCAAATAGCCCTTTCAAAATAAATGATACCCCACAAGCCGCGATCACAACAAATAATTTTACTGGCAGGGCATACCAAACTTTGTGAGTTTTGATTGTAGGAACACACGTGAATGTTATAATTAATTGTTCTGGAGAAAATCTAATATGAGAGACCGACTGACAAAATATAAATACGAGTATTTAACATCGGCATGTGCCAAATTAGACATAAACATAGGTTGTTTTAAAACATAAATTTTGGACCATCCTCAGGAATTCAAGTACTGTACTACATCTTTCACCTTCCTTGCCCCTTACAAATCCTCTCGGAATACATTTCGACATTAATAGAGACAACCCTCCCTAATGACGTCACGTCGCGACACAGTTCCCGCCATTATTGAACACTCTATTGTTACCATGACAACCGCGTGACGTCATTACATCGTACACACCGAGCACTTGGGTGAATAACGGAAGTGAAAACGTTGTGCCACCCTTTGAAGGTCGAATTTGGAACCAGTAGGGGGACGAAAGGGAAGTACAGGGTCAATCTCAGGTTGAATGGTCTGTTGCAGACATTCGACCTTGAACCGGGTTGTTTAGTAGGGGCTGACAAAAATTATGAGAACAGTGTTTTCTGCTGTGAAACTGTTTGTAAAGCAGCGTCCACACTATGCCGGGCGAGGCCGAGCGGGCTGACCCGGGCGGCCTAAGCCGGGTTGGTGTGGACGCCCCGGGCGGCTTAAAAAGCCGGCCCGAGCCGAGCCGATCCCAACCCGCAGAAAGTAGGTACAGATCAAAGGATGCCGGCCCGAGCCGAACGAAAATATGTAGTGGGGACGTGCCGAGCGGCACCGGGCGGCTTTAGTTACAATTGAGCCTCCGAACGAACTAGACGTTCTCTGGGTTCTCTAAAAATTAATATTATTTAAATATTAATTTATTAATATTATTTAATTATTAATATTATTTAAATAATAAATATTATTTATTAATGGAGTGGAACGACGAACAACTGTTGGTGTTAATTGACTTATTCAGAGAACGACGTCATCTATGGGACAGTTCGGATCCAAATTATAAATTAAAAAACAAAAGACACGACAGTCTCATGGAGATCGCTGTGTCTTTTGGAATAGAAAGATTAGAAATTGAGCGAAAGTGGAAAAATTTAACAAGCCATTTTTGGAGAGAGAAAAAGAAGGAAAATGAAACGAAAACAACAGGGAGTGGCGCTGATGAGCCGTACACTAGTAAATGGTTCGCCTACCAGCCAATGATGTTTTTGGGAGATAAAAATAAACCAAGGAATACTCAGGATAGCGGACAAAGAAAAGAAGAGGTAAGTAAGAGGTAAGTCCAAAATCTTCTTGGACGTCTTTTTGGGGGCTGACTTAAAGCTATTATAATCACAGACATGGCTGACATAGCGACGTCATAGTCGGTAATCATTTTAACACCAACACTATTTAAAAAAACACACTTTAAAAAAACTTCTTGAAAGTAGTCAACGAAGTCACCAGTCTTGGTGTCGAATTGAAACATAGGTAGATATAACCCGGGCGGCCTCGTTTTCGGTGTGGACGTCGTGCCGGCCCGAACGAACCCGTCCGGCTTAGGCCGCCCGGGTCAGCCCGCCCGGCCTCGCCCGGCATACTCCGGCATAGTGTGGACGCTGCTTTAGGCATGATTGTGAAAAAAATTCAAAGGTAAAAGACCTGATGTTTTCCTAGTTAACAAACAAAAATTATTTCAGGCGATGATAGAAATGGAAACCCCAAAAAGCAATTTCAACGAATAGTCCTGGCAAGGCCGTAGCCGGGGGGGGGGGGTGAGGGGATCAAACACCCCCCCCCCGAAATCCCAAAATTTAGTAGTAAAAATTAATACTAGGTTTAAAAAGTGCAAATTAAATTATAAAATAGTCAACACAACAGAGGATCCAGCAACATATTTTACATCATTGTGCATTGCATGCGTACTGATATTTAGACTTGATTGATTAAACTACAACGTACAATACACATGGATGCAGTAGGTTACAGCCTTACTCTCTTGTGAGCTTGATCTGTCTGATCTATTAAATAAGAAAACTATAAAGGTTCAACAAAAATACTTCTAACAAAACACAATGCTCTGTGTATTGAAAATTCTCCCAATACGGGGGTTGGCGTGCGAAGCACGCAATGCTAAGTGCATTGAAAATTATCCTAATACGGGGGTTAGCGTGCGGAGCACGCATTGCATTGTGTATTGAAAATACTCCCAATACAGGGGGTTGGCGTGCAATGCACTGTGTGTCGGCCGCTTCTCATAATTTTCAGTGTCAAGATCACATGTGCGTCCTTAGCGGTGAACGTGTTAAAAGGGTTTAAATTAAATATTTATTTATTTAAATTCGGATCATATGATTGGTTACCGAGAAAATCGTATTTGACCGAAGGTATGTGCTGCACTCAGAACACCCCCTCTATACCTTTACGACGCGTGTAGTAGTTTTTTTAATCGCATGTAATTAAAACTCTATTTGTCTGAGAAAAATCCTAAATTTCCGACATTTCGACGGGTTTACTAAACATTTTCAGTGACGACCTATTTTTCTACAAATTTGTTACATGTATTGAGCGCTAAGTGGATCAGAAATTTTAATTTATTTGGTTTAGTACTTCTCGTTTTATAATCACTGTTATACTGGTAACAAGTAAAAATCCAGATATTTTACATAATTTATGATTATAATTAAAATGTTTAGTACCAAACCTATTTTTCTTCTGTATCAAAGTTTTGTTACATGTATTAAACTCTAATATTGTAAATTTATTGTAATAGGTGCATAACAACGGTTTATTTATTTGTTATCTTAAATTAAAGCCTATCAGTTTTTATTTGCAAATACTTTTGACATTCAATAAAATTACTAAAATATATACCTGTAGCTATAAAATTAAATTAGCTTAGTTCTTACTATTGCTGCTAAATAATTACGCAGCTATTCTTAGTTATCTGCAGTATTATTAGTTTCTTGTCAGTTGAAAGTGGTAAACAATCTTCTTTTTACGTGTGTTGTTTCTCTGTAATATAATTATTTGAAATTTGTTTATATACAAAATATTTGTGTTTTATTATTATATATTATCAGTACCATCATTATCATTATATAATGTCTTCTTTGTAACATTGTATTTGATTTGTTTTAAGGATTGACAACAAAAATAGGTAAATGTATTACTAAAATCAAGATGATTAAAATGCTTCTGTTTTTAAGGACTATGAAATTATTCAAATGTAGCTTTTTTCTTCTGCAAAAGGCAGTTTAACAAAATTTATTTCTATCGCCAATTGGGACTCATATGGCAGGCAGAATGTACTTAAATAATAATTTAAACTCAACTTATATTATTCACTAACCACTTATTCTGAAATTAAAAACACTACATACATTGCAAACATATTAACAATAAAAGTAGTCCATCAATCTAGGTTATTTTTCAAAATAAAACCCTTCTTGATTTTTTCAATGCAGTCATTTTTAAATATTCATTTAAGCACTAGCAAATTTATTGTTAAATAGTCTTTTAATATGTTGATATAAAAATAATTTGGGAAACATATATGGGACTTTGTAATGAATTAAAAGTGCATAAGTAATAATTTTTGTTTTTTCCTCTTTAGTTATTTAAGTTCTATAGACGAATTTAAATTAAATATTTATGTAAACTTATATTGCCTATTGAGTGACAACACAGTCTTACGTTATTGTGGTATCGCAGTCAAATACGACTTACTAGAATAGCCTACTCTTGAATCAGGGTTACATTTAGTTTGAGACAGAATCAAAATGTTTTTAACAGGAATTTCTGAGAATGATATCTAAACAAAATAAAAAGGGGCTTTTGTTCAAGAAATCCTTTAATGCTTAAAAGTAATTGCCTGCGAAAACACAGCCTACACATACATCATAAACCGCATTTTAAGAATTTGTACAAATAATATTGTCTGAAGCAAATAAATAGTCGGTAACAATTTACAAAAGACTGGAACAAACAAAACGTTTATTTGGTAATCTTTAACATCTGGTGTGTTCCATCGAACGCACATTGTCATACAAAGCTTTTCTGTCTTACTCAAATAATTTGTTCTATTTGGAATAGTGTGAGCCCTGCCTAAAAGTTTTATAAACTATTCTTACATTTTCTTAAAATTTCCAACAGCAAAATAATATGTTGACAATTAATTGTCGTAATTGTTTTAAACGCTAAAATAAATTAAACATTAAATATTTACATCAATTATTTTCCGTTTGAATATCAAAAAGATACAATTACTTTTCAATTAGACACGTATAAAATACTAGCTGGCCCGACCCGGCTTTGCACGGATAGACAAATCAACCTGATACTAATAATTAGCCCAAGTGTTTTAGTTCATTGAAAAAAAAAAAAGTTCATTGTAGGCCTAACCTAAAATTATATTCAGTTTTTGATCCAAATCAGTTGTTGATCAAAATCAGCTGTTTTAAGCTTTTCATACGAACAGCTGTTTTTTGTGCCCCTGATAAAATCAAAAGAAATCTTTCTTCTTCTTCTTCTTCCTTAAGATTGACCTTCCATAAGATTAACATTGAAACTTTGAGGGCCACTGGGGCGTAGCCCTAATGTCCTAGGGCTTCGGTAAATGGCCTAAAACCTTCCCAGTGTTAACCTGTGTTACTATGCAAAATTTCAAAGCAATCGGATGGACGGTTTGGTAACGCATAAAGGACAAACATACAAACGTACAGACGGACATACATTGAATTTTATATTTATAGATCAGTATATATTAGAAATTAATAGAATAATAAATTTATTTCAAAGCATCTTAGTTTAAAAATCATAACTGCACAGACAGTTTCATAGAAATTATAAAGGCAGAGGAAAGACCTAGTACTAATATGCGCATATTTTACAATCGTATATAGTTGAACAAGAGTTATTGAAATTTACACCAGGGAGCCACTACGATGCATATATTTTACAAACGTATATAGATCAACAAGAGATATTGAAATTTACACCTGAGAGCCACTACGATGCGTATATTTTACAAACATATATAGATCAACAAGAGTTAATGAAATTTACACGAGGGAGCCACTTCGATGCGTATATTTTACAAATGTATACAACTTGAGATATGATATTTTCCAACAGAGAGCCAAATGTACGTGTAATTTTTCAGCGATCAACTTAAGAAGAGGAACCGGGTATATATATATATATCTATATATTGCAACGGATAAACCTTATGCAATGCGTGAAAAATTGAGTTTTGTTGTAAAACTGCAAAAATCAAGATTTCATAGCAGGAGTTGAGGTACACCCTATACTTAACTAGATTAGAATACGACAAGTCCCGGCCAACTGTACTGTGTCAACAGAGATGGACTTTTGTCCAGGAACTTGTTTCAAGTTGCCTGAAAGACTTAGAAAAATTAGTTATTTTTATACAGGAATAAGGTGTTAAATAAAAGTATAAAATTGATGAATTTTATGGGTAAATGTGAAACACGGGAGGTGGAAACATTGTTCATGGAAGTCACAATTTTGTAAAATAAAAAATGTTAAAGTTATAAAGAGTTAAAGTTATAAAAAATTCTCAAATTTCATCAAAATTAAATGAAAAAGATATTTTTGAAAAGCGTAAGAAAAATTGAATAAAAAATGTTAAATAACAAATTAAGGAATTTTTGATATTTTAAAAGTTAGAGATAATTGTTAAAGTTTGAAGGTGAAAAAGCACCATGAAAAATGAAAAAGGGAAAATGAAAAAGTAAACAAGTTGTAAAGAAGTAAAAGTTTTATAAGATAAAAAGTTTATAAATTGTTAATTAATTAAAATAATAGGTGAGAAAGTTCATACCTATATTTTGCTAAAAATAGAATGAAAAAGGTGGTAAAAATAATAACCTAGTGTTAAGAAGGTAGTAAGGGTATAAAATTGTAAATCTCAATCGAAAGTATCAATTTTAAAGTTAAAATTCAAATTCAAAAGTAAATGTTAAATTTGGCAAATTTTGCAAGTCCCAAAAACAGAAGAAAAATCTTTGGACAGAATGGAAATTTTGGCTAGTATATCATAAAATAATAACCAACATAGAAGAAAAAAGAAAAAAGATTTTCCTTCAAAACCAGAAAAGTTTTCGCGAGGAAAAACCGCGGAATACGCGAGGCAGCGCCATAAGCGAACCAAACGTAGTACGACCATCACTCAAGTTTGAGAAGAAAGGAAAATGTATCAGGAATACGATTACGAAAACCGCAAGTTCATAAAAGCAGTTAAAGGAAAACTACGAGGAAAATACGTAAGACAATAGGAGAAAATGTTAGGAGGGGAGATCTAGATTAGTAGATGGCAAGGCCTAACGAAGAAGTTAGTGGGGGGAGTACCAACCTAAAACTTAAAGAAATCAATGCAAGTTGCATGGCAAGATATCGAACAAGGAATAGAAAAATAAGAAAGGCAGTTGGTACTCGGAAGGCGGCAAAGGAGGCTATATAAGCGGAGTACAGCGGGAGCCGCGCATCTAACGAACTATCACCTATCTAACGATCTATCGCTCTCTCTAAATCTGGAATCGCTCTCTCACTCTTTGAGTTTTTTCTTTAGATCGACGTTGGTAGACGGATCTGCGATGTTATAGTAACGTACTTAGAAGCAGTGTTTTATAAAGACAGCAGTAAGATATGTGTCAATCAAACAGTGAACATTTTAATTAATTAGAATATTATGCGATATAATATTTCAAGTAACAGTTTTCATTAAAATTTTATCAAACGTAAATACGAGTTAAATGAACAAAGACAGTGTAAAATCAGTTAGTATTACAGACAGTGAAAAAACGATTGAACAGTTTGAGTGAATTACGCTATAGTTAATTATATAGCGGGCGCGTCAAAAAATCTATAAATGACGTAGTCTACAGGAATCACAGGACTGATGTAATGACAATAACTGGAACCACACATGGACTTTGAAGGACTACTGGAATAAGAAGCGGAAACCAAATCAGGGAAGGCGTTAAACCAAATCAGGGAAGGCGTTAATCCAAATCAGGGAAAACGTTAGAAGACATCAGGGAAAGTCAAACCAGGCAAAAGCTGAGACCACGAGAGACGTTCAACCGCACCAACGATAACCGGACTTCAGGGAAGCTGGATTTCAATCAACATTCTTGGGAAAGGTGTTCAGAGTCCAGGGTCGCAGTAATAAAAGGTCTGTCAGAAAAGTTACGATATCCCTTATTAAAATATTGCCTGAGTTAAATTTAAATAATTATTGATACTGGGTTGAGATAAAAAGTTAGGTTTTTCAAAATATAAAATTATTAATCTTGTAAATTAAATATATAAAAAATCATTTTCATAATTAAATAATTAAATAATAAATATTAAAAAGGAAGGAATAATTAAGTATAAATGAATAATAAATGGTTCTACCTAAAAGAGTTAAAATTTATGTAAATAGTAAATTTAATTTAAAATTTATGTTTTTGTAGTGGAAAGAACCACAGAGTATTTTGAGTTTTTTATTGAATAAATTTTCTTTTGATTTCAATTAATATAATTAATTTACCTTGTTCAAGAGATTCCTATTATCTAAGTATCCTATATGATAAGTTGTTTTCAGTGTATGATAAATATTGAAGGGCGGAAACGCAAAGTTGGCATTTCCAACGAAATTTCACAAAGCACAAATAATTTAATTATTCTAGGTAAAGTTCCACTGTTCTCACTCCTCGGAGATTGTCAAATAAATATAATATTAATTACTGAGCTGAGCAAATTTAAAGTTAATAGTAACTTGAATAACTGGAAGGAATTTAATAAAATATTTTTATTTAAGGTGACTATAGGCATAGTTATCTTAACCAGAGTTATATCACCTAGGCTATTAAAATTAATGTGCCTTAAACTTCCAGTAGGTGATATAATCTCTTTATTCTGTAACAAAGTAGGGAAATCCTACAGACAGACAAGCGTCGGGGCTACATTGCAGAGGTGGCTCCCGAACGTCATAAAAAAGGTCTGTCGTTGCAGGGTTGACGTCGCAACGTGGGGACAAAAGGAAAACAAACTTCCTCCCCCAGCGTCGTGCAACTCGTGCGTCGTTGCAGAGTTGGCGCAGCCAACGTGGGGCTCGACTCGTTGCAGAGTTGGCGCCCACCGGTGTGGCTTGATTTAACGGAAGGTTAAATAAAGTCCAGAACTGACAGAATAAATTATTTGTGCTTATATGTATGTGTTATAATAAGAATTAAGTTAGATTGTGTAAACATACTAGTGAATTTGATCAACATTAAATATTTCCCGGGTTTGGTATTCCGCAGTTTAAGAGGGGGAGTAGGCCAAGCACCTTAGAAATAATTTGTCGCGGTAAAAACGTAAATAGGAAAAGGGGGTTTGCAAAAAAGTTAAGAAAAATAAAATAAAAGTAGTTAGGCTACGAATATTTTACTTCCGACAAATAAGGAGAAATTTCTAAGAGCAAAATGGCGAACAAAGAACTTAAAGAATTTATGGAGATGCTAAAAAAAGAGAAAGCAGAAGAAAAACAATTAAGAGAAAAAGAGAAAGCGGAAGAGATGGAAAGAAAAGAAGAAAGAAGGCGGCTAAAAGAGGCTAAGATAGAAGAAGATAAAGCGAACGAAAGGAGGTTGCGAGAAGAAGAAAAAGCGAACGAAAGGAGGTTGCGAGAAGAAGAAAAAGCGAATGATAGGAGGCTGCGAGAAGAAGAGCAGAAACAATTATATACATTAATTTCAGGAAAATTGGAAGGAGTATCGCAGGAAATAAATGTAGAAAAAGAAAGGTGTTTAAGTCAACACAAACAGGTAGAAGAAAGGCTTGAGGATATTGTAGGCAGTATACAATTGTTAGAAGAATCTACCGGGGTAATTAAAAAGAAAACTGATGAAAATTTTAAATTAATTACAAATAGGGTAACGAAGGTAGAACAAAAAGTGTTAGAATTAGGGGGACAGCCAGGTATGGTTAGGAGCCTGGTAATGCCGAGGTATGAGGGGGAGTGTAAAAAAATAGAATTTTGGGGAAATCCACACGAACGCCCTCAGCAATTTATAAGGGAGATAGAAAATTTGATCGAGGAAACTAATCCATTTTTTAGCGATCAAGAAAAGTTAAAGTTTGCAGTGCGACAATTAAGGGGTAGTGCATTAGAATGGTGGCAAGTTATGCAAACAGAAAATATAGGGTACATAGGGTTTAAAGAATGTTTTTTAAAAAATTATTGGTCGTTACAGAAGCAAAAATTAATAAGAAATAAAATAGAATATGGTAGGTATAATGATAATAGTAATCTTACGCGAGCAGATTATTTTTGTAAATTAGTAAACAAGGCTAGAGATTTAGATCCACCGATTCCGGAGGGATATTTAGTGTTTACTATATTCCAGCATTTTAATGACCAGATTAGGTTAGCGGCAATGGGAAAGCATAGCGAGACGGTTAGAGAAGCCATACAATTTCTAAATAGTATAGATATGATGGAGGAAGCGCGTAGGGGAAATAGGCCTACAGGAACGCCGAATAATAATAATAATAACAGGCAAAACCCCCAACCTTATCCGAAACCTAACCTGCAATCCTATTCGCAAAACCCAAGAAATACCATACACCCTAATAACCCAAGACCCGGTCCATCAAATCAAAATCCTAATTCAAAGCCGAAACAGGGAAACTAGGAAAGGAGGTTCTGAAAAATAGGCTTCGGAGTTTTAGGGCTGATGATATAACTAAAAATCAAATGGATAAAGTAAATAGAAGGGGCGAAAAAATAATTAAGAGGGAGTTAATTAAAAAACCGGAAAACACGGTAATTAAAAATGAAACGGCAGTATGTGTACAGAAACCCTTAAGTAATATACACTATAATATTCGCGAGGATTTGTTAGATAATGAAGGGGAGGAAATTATTAAAGATAAACCAATAGAGGAAATCCCGGCGATATTAGTGGAAATTGGTCATTTACAGGCTATTATGGAAATAGACACTGGATCTGAAATAACAGTTATGCAACAGGATTATTACGAGCAGCTGAAAGCAGAAGGAATACCAATAATGGAACTTCCAGTAGCAAACGTAGAAATAATTGGAGCGCTTAAAGGTAAAGTTCAAAAAGTACACCGCCAAATTATGTTAAAATATAAGGTTCAAAACAAAGAAATGGATTTAAAATTATTAATAGTGAAAGGGTTAAAATCCAGAATACTTATAGGGTGTGATGCATTGTATGAAATGCAGGCGAAAATAAATATGGAAAAAAGATTTATAAGGTGGTCATACGAAGGAATAATATATGAGTTACCATTTATAAATAAACAAACGGCAATAAGTCAAATCAAAGGGAAGTGTTTAAAATTAAGGTGTGAAAATCAAATAAATAAGCAGGTTAAAAAATCAATTAAATTAAATGATAAAAGTGAAGGGAACCTTATCAATAATAAACAAGCAATTAACGTAACCAAAAGTGTAGAGAACGCGAAGGGGTTAATTAGCTTAAACGGATTAAATCAAGTAGCGGGAGAAACAAAAGCAGGAAGTAAAATGGCGCAGCAAGACGGGAAAACAACAGGATGTAGGGTTAAAACGTTAGGAGGCGTAGAAGGGTTGAAGAATGAGAGAAATTCACTTCAATGGAGATTAAGGGAAAAGAAAAGGAAGGAGTTCATCGCCAGAAGGTTCACAAAGGAAACCAGGGATGAAAAAGCGCGTAAGAATAAAAATAAAATAAAATTTGATATAAGGGGGAATAATTATAACGTTGTTAACCGTAATCCAAAAATAAGT
>JAGFPH010015424.1:0-20657 GCA_018207615.1 Philaenus spumarius | reverse complement strand
AAAACTGAATATAATTTTAGGTTAGGTAAATCAAGCAATAGCAATAGATAAGCATTGCCGGGTCCACTAGTATTAATAATAATATCAACTTAAATAGAATATTAAAAAATGTTTGTAACAAACCTGGTCCTACATAAATCAAAAAAAGTAAACGATATTAAATATTCTAAGCAAATATAAACCATATTTTTAATTTAGTGCCAAGAACATGTTTAAATTAAATTGTCAATGTCAGATTTACTTGCTATTAATACATACGCGCTTTGTTCATTTTTACGCATAAATATTTTAAGTTACCTCCCCGTGTCAACACAAAGGCATAGCTCTTCAACCTTTTCGCCTCCCTTGCCATAGCGTACAACCTTCGTCTCATAGGCGATAGCGACTCGTTGACATAGACAGTCTCGCTGTCCGGAAGTCCCATATGTAAGGTGGTGAGGTCTCTCTTAGCTCATTTCTTCTTCAGAAATTCTTCCTTATCAAGTCTGCGAACAAACTTAACTATAATACCCGCAGGTCCCCGTTCTCTTCTTTCTAAACGATGGCAATTGTCAACCATTAGTTCTGCCACTGAAAAATCAATCACTTTACCAATCTTTTGAACTAACTCTAACACATTCCCCTTTTTTCAGGCACTTCCTGTATTTCAACACAATTTATACGAGTGTATTGTTCCACATCGTCCAACCTGGTCTGCAATTGATCCATTGTATTCTTGAGTTGACGATTTTCAGCCGTTAAATCCTCTATATCTTCTTCAAATACTCATCTATCTTAATCGTCTGGTCATCGATAGCCTTTTTATTATCATCGATTTTCATATGCGTAAGATCCGATGCCTCATTAAGATCACGCTTCATATTCTTCTGGTCTTCTTTCATTTCATTTATGGCTTTCATTATATCCTGTAATGTGAAAGTCGACCCCGTCACGGCCGCATCTAACTTAATGCTTCTCCTCCGATCTTCAGAACAAGGCTCGCACCTCCACACCAGATTCTCGGACGTGACAGACTCCACATCAGCCTTGCTCATACTCTGACATGAGCCATGAAACTCCATTTGACAATCACTGCAAACTATCTTTGCCTGTTTGCTAGTGACAAACTTAATACATACTCCACAGGTAGACGCCATATTAGATTTGAAATATGAACAAACAACTATCAAAATACAATTTTTTTAGACGAGAAAAAATTACGCTCGGACGCAAAAATGGTAAACAGATTACAGAAACTTGAAAAAAAGCGAGTATAACTTTGAAAACACAATGCAAAAAAGACACCTATTTTAATAACAGCGAAATTAAAAACCTTCAAATTGTTCAAGAACACGCCATGAACGATTAGTTTCTTATCAGACACCACGCGAAATTAAAACTCCGCACCATTAATACATGTATTTTATCGTTAATACAGAACCGCCCCCGATTTGTAGGCCTACCCTTCGAACTCTTACTCAATATTGCCCATTTACAGTTTAGTTGACAGCATGGGCAGGCATTGTCCATGCTTTTGAAACGGAGATCTTACGCTAGTAGCCCGGATGAAAACATGAACCTTATAAAACTGATTTAAAGTAGTTATTAGGAATATTTTTCCCTTGATATTGTTTTTATTGATATTTATATTTTCAAGAATAATTTCTAGTAATTTGGAACATTAATATAAAGTGAAAAATATTGGTTTTGTTTACATTTATTTTGATGGAAGAGAGCTGTTTTTTTAGGAAAGTAAATGATGGAATATTGTACAGCAATAAATAAATTGAAGTAGCACAGCAATACACGTTAGAATAAAACTAATGTAATATTAGTTTTTTGTAGTTTAAACTTCATAATGAAGTTTACTTAAACATGAGGTTCGTTACTCAAATGAAAAAATTTGGATCTTGAATTAAACACTGAAACAAGGATATTCATAATTCAATGTGGGAGCCGATGTAGTTAGGTCAGGTAGTAGCGTGGCAATCCTCGTGCTATCAACTCAACTGTGAACGGACAATAGTAGGTGTTAGCCCATCTACACACGAAAAAAGAAACTGATGTTTGATGCAAATCACTAACCAGTTCACGTTGAGTCACTAATAATGTAATTAAATGGAACTCCTAGACAGAGCTACTAGTTAAAAACCAGTTAGTAACGCATTTAGTGATAAGTTTAAAGTGACTCCACTCTCTTCCCAGTTGCTTCACAATTTCACGTCCACCCAAAAGATAATACCGATTTTCGTGCACAATATTTGTTTCCTCTCGAATAATGAACGAACAAAAATTTAATGTAAAGTTGGTCGGAGAAGTAGAGAAACATCCCGTTTTGAACAACTTTACGTTTTCAGCCTATTGAAGGAAGAATGAAACGGAAAAGGCATGGAATGAAGTCAGGAAAGCAGTGAATATGACCGGTATGTACAAATTTATAAATTAGGCCAACTTATTTATATTAATAAAGATAAGTTAATTGAAAAATCTATACATCACAACATATTATTTTCTTTTAACATTCATTTACTTGCTATTGAATTGTTTTAGTTTATTTTTATTAGCACATGGTAATGTTTAAACACCTGGATGTTATTACAAAACTACTAGCAGAAGTTAATTAATAGCATATATCTTTAAAATTCAATATTCTTGAAGGTAAGATTATCTCTGTTCATATTGTTTAAACTTACTTATGTCTGAGATTTTATATATTTTCTGAATAAAAAATGTAAACATTTACAAAACCTCACCTAAACAGAAATATTTTAAGTAAGAACCCATTACCATCCCATTTTGAAACTTTGCACCCTGCTTAGTCTTATAGTAAACTAAATTTGGGAATTTTTTGAAATTTTTTAAACATGTGACTTTTTTGGAATTAAAATTTAAAATTTTAGTATACATTTTGGAAGAAATCTTTTCCTTAAGACTTCCTACAAGTTGCATATCAAATGAAAGGCCATTAAAAATAGAAGAAAATGAGACCAGTCCCAAGTATCTAGCTCGATTAGGAGAAGAGCGATTACAATTTTAGTAAATGGCCGCCCAGCGATTTTGATCAATTTTGGGAAACTTTAAATAGCCAAAAATCAAAAACGGATTGACATAAAAAATTGTACCTTGACATTTTTCTTGGTCTACATGAAGTTTACCTCAGTGCCAAATTTCATCAAAATCTGAGATGGTCAAGTAAAATTTTAATTTAAAGTGTGTTGATTTGATAGGGAATGAATGGCCCAGCACTGACCATTTTGAATAGTTGCATTTTGTTCAAACAAAAATGCCTCAGTTTATTGTTTAAATAAGTAGGAAGGGTAACCAACCCTAAATGCAAAATAGTGTCTACTCAAATACCTATAAATTTACGAATTAATATAAAATTTTGCTTAGAATAAAATAGGTTATTTTATTCTAAGCAAAATTTATAATTATTATTAATAAGATACTATTTAGAATTATTTTAGAATTATACTATTTTAGAATTATTTAATAAGATACTAAAAACTGTTAGTCCAAAAACTATGCAAAAGTTATACAGAGCTACATTCTTAAACTTTCTAATGAAATATAATATAATTTCAGGGATTACCATGTATTGCCGAGTTTTGTTAACTACTTACACAATTTAAAATCAGTAAATTTATGTACCGGGCTATATTCTGATTAAATTCAAGTAAAGAACTCTTGACTGGATTTCATCTTAATAACGACTATCATTTCATTCAGGGTATTTGGAGGTAAAATAATAAAAAAGTATAAAAAGGTACTTTAGTATGAAAAAAAAGAAAATAAACAAACCATTTTGTGGAACTATTCTATTATTTTTGACATATAATCAATCAGTGCATGTCATGGTGCAATAGCGGAAAAGTTTGATTTAAAATACAATTAATTACCCTAATTGTTTTTTCTACTAAGCGACATTTTAGTTGATAGTTTATTTAAGAGAATATAACATTTTAGTGAATAATAATATAGAAAACTACATTAACTAACAATATTTATTTAATATTACCTCTAAGCACAACTTTTCATCGACACCTTCACTCTAACAGTCTCTCTTGTTGACTAAACTTTTTGTAAACATTTGACTCAATTTAGCAGTCAACTTTCATCCGGTCTTACCAACATTATTTCCTGGAGGTTTTGCAGATAATTGGCAAAGACCGGATATACATCCGGAATATTGACCCAATTCCTGAGTCGAGGAATGCGGAAATGTTTACGCAACCTTGAGCATCCTGCTTGAATGGTTTCTCGACCATTCTGCTTAAACATAGTTAAAAATTTTTAAACTCAATAAATTACCCAATTTAACATTTTGAAATGAATAACTACTGATATAATTTCTAAAACTTACTAGGTACGGTACTAAAACTTGTTTCAAAGTTTAATGTCAATATATTAATTTAGTTTTAAAGTCGCGATATGGAATAAAATATAGCATAATACTCAGTAAAATACGCCAAGTGTTTCTCTTGAAGTATAAACATTATAAACAAGTCTTAAAGAGCAGGTCGTTCAAAATCTACATAGGCCTACCGTTTCCATAACCATTTTAATAAGATACTAATGATAAAGTTCTACAACATGGTACAGTTTAGACAAATTTAAATAGAAAATCCTTTTTTTCACGCTTAACCCGCGATAACTCCCCTTATTATATGTTACATCTGAGTCTTTTTCTTTCCTACTATGTCTCCTTGCACAATAAACTCTTACATGAACAACATTTGATTTTATGTCTACTTTGGCTCTTTACCATAAGCAAAGCGACTACTGCAACGTGGACGCTAGGTACTTTATATGTGTGATTTCCTGATTTCTGATAGTAGCTGAGTCTCGGTTTTTTTTCATAGTCCCAACAGAATATGTCACTAGCCAATGGTACCGATTTATAATAGTTATCCATGGTTAAATTCCTACCTCAATTCAATATTGGCTATTCCTACCTCAATTCAATATTGGCTCTGAAAACACATTTGACAACATTGGCAACATCATTAATAATCTGAAAAGGGCCATTTAGTTGCTTAGCAGCATAGGTTTGTATTTTTACGGTAGGAAGTAGGTTTTTGAATCACACACAGCACAATATTATATTTTTTCTTCTTCGAGCGGCAATATATCGTCGTTACACATTATCTAAAATGGTACCTTGACAAACTTGGCAAAATATATATAGTATAACATACGGTACTATACAAAAGGACTGACAATTTCAAAAATATAATAATAAAAAAAATAGGGAAGTAGTAGCCTTCACAAACAATACATACATACACGTACTAAAAAGGAAAATAATACCAAATAATCAATTACTAACTAGATCACTCAAGTGGTGAGGAAAAACTTATCTGAAGCAGTGAGGCGGATGGCGTGGTAAGAATAAGACTAGACTTGTGTAACTCATGAAGGAGCCGTTCAGAAGATCGGCTCACTTCGACTGAGCCGAATGAAGTACTTCAGATATCCACAAGATTGTAGTTCACTAGTTCAGTAGTTCACTAACTGAAGGGCTCACTGTTTTCTTTCTTTACATCCGGTGATATGTGAAGCGTAAGGATTGTCGTTCAGTAGTCCACTAACTCACCCAATTTCCGGCTCCCATTCCGGCTCTCATATCTTTTGGATATGTGCCAAATGAAGGAGTTGTTTCTTAACATCTCACTATCTCAGTCTCAGTAGACAGTCGATGCCCGTGTTTTACTTCGTACAATTTATTTGATGCTTGCTTAAAGTAAGGAACAAATATTTGTTAATGTACATTGTCCTTGCAGTCTATATTTTATTAGTGTTGAATGTATATTAAACTAATACCTATGTATTAGTTTGTTAGTTTAATTTACTTTCCATTAATGTTCTTATTTATGAAGTGATCGTAGTTTTTTTTTTTACCGAAATAACAGTTTTTAAATATTTATAATTTTATTTACTTTAATAAGTAAATCATATATGCGTGTATTAAGAAATTTGTAAAAACAAATTTAAACTAATATTATAAAGAGGTAAAATTTGTTTGTAGGATCTCTAGAACAACTGAACTGATTGAAAAATGGTAATAAAAAGCTTTACTACCCCTGAGTAACAGCTAGGCTATAATTCATTTTGATAAAAACATTTTTTATTTCAATATTTGTAAATTTAGTCGGAAAAAATCCTAAGGTTAGGCCTAGACTGGTGAATTATGAGCATAGCAACCAATTGAATAAAATAACACATACAACTGTTTGCTCTAATATTTCTACCTGATAATTTAACACCTGATTTCAAATTTTGAAGCAACTATTTATTGTATTTCTAACTTTTAGGTTAGGGTTTTTTTAACATTTAACATTATTTACCATCTTAGCTTTTTGGTTATTATTAATCCTACACCTTTATTATAAAGAAAAGATAACCTTATTATGTGTATAGAAGATTCTAACGGGGATGGCGTGCGGAGCACGCAGTGGTTTACCCTAGTAGCCTATGTAATAATATTGTGTAGCTTAATGTTTCACATTGTGTTTTAGTATTGCTATCCTGATGTCTGTAGTACTCGAAGGAGCGAAACGAGCATACGAAGACGCGTACCATTTTGAAAATTTGGAATTAGATACTTCTAATATAGTTGTACAATATGTAGGAGTTTGAAAAAATTTGAGTGATGTGCAATTTGTACAAGTACATTCACGCATGTCGAACTAATACATAGTAAAACGACTTTTAGCCAAAATCACGCGGCACTCGAGGGAGCGAAACGAGCAAAACGAAGACGCGTACCATTTTGAAAATTTTAAATTAGATACTTCTAATATATAAAAATAAATAACTAATGAGCTTGACTTGTGAGAAAGTAACTTAGATAAAATAAAATAAAACCTGAACACAAAATCTCACAATAAATACGTTTACTAACCTCAAACGCGTTTCAACGACAATGTCGCCATCCTCAGTGATGCACGGGCTACAGTAACCAAACTATAACTTATTGTTTTTATGAATATTATTATATTATATATTTAAAGAAAGATAAAAATATTACCTTTTAATTAAATTTTATTACATATTGATAGATCAAATGATTTAGAAGTTAGTTATTATATTATAGGCTATATTATTGATTGAAGTTGTAAACATAACCCAAAAGTATAGTGTGCGCTAGGTTTTGTTTGCGTATTACAGATGATGGGTGAAATCAGCTGTTATATTGTTAAGTTAAACGAATATTTATTATTTCTTCTTTAAATATTACTCCTCGTACGTACACTCGTTTTTATAGAAGTTGATATTTAGTTTTGTTAAGTTTAGTTTCAATTTGAGCAACAATGTCGTAATAATGAAATTGAACATGGATAGAAAGTATTTGAAGATAACAAATTATCACCAAATGAAACGGTGTTGTTTATGCCATTTTTACTTTCTCCACCCTATACGTAGTATATGGAGAAAGTATTGTTTTCGTAAACATGTTCGAATTTGAATTTTCAGTTGAATTATCAGTTTTGGTGCTCCCAGAACCCCAAAAAATGGTTTAGTGCAATTATCTGTGTTGTTGCTCCCTGAACCCAAAATTATTTTTAGTGGAATTTTTTGTTTTGGTGATCCCTGAAACCAAAAAAGTGTTTTTATTAGAGTGGTGTCTGTCTGTCAGTATGTATACACGACCAGAGAGGACACTATTGGTCCGATTTTCAGCAAATTTGGTATGTAGGTACTAAACCCTAATATCTCCAGGCGTTTTTTTCATTTTTTTGAATTTTTAATTTTTAAGGGTAATTTACCCCTAAAAACCCATAAAAAACGACAAAAATGCAAATTTCTCAAAAACGGCTCTAACGATTTTGATCAAATTTTCAGTATTTATAGTGCTTAAGATGCCAAACAAAATGACACCACCCGCTTTTATCAAAACTTCGGCGTTTTATAATTATGGGGAAATGTTTAAAAATAAACAAGTTTATGTTGTCAATCTAGCATCGCGGCGGCGGCCGCACGGGGTAGCACCATGGTAGCGATCACGGCCAGTAATTCAAAGGTCGCGCGATCGAATCCCGCCTAGGACAATAATTTTTTTATACGATTGACGTAGGTAGAATATTATTTTTTTGTTTTGTTCTAAAAAGTAATAAATAAAATGATTGAAAACAATATTATTTTGACTACAGTAAGTTGGGAGAAAGTTTGTGTCAGTTAACTGATACCGTTTATTAAGGTTAGATTGAAAAACTATAAACAAACACAAATAAAAATGCTTATAGAATTATAATTCAACTCAAACATTGGTTATTAAATATCTATATAGGCCTACTTAGAGATATGCTGCTTAAAATATTGTTTGTATAAAATATATCATAACTATGAAGTTTTTAATACTTTTCAAAACATATTTTCCCTATCAATAATAAAATAATAACAAACAAATTATTTGACACCATCAGGCCCGGATTTAGAAATTTGCCGCCCCTAGGCAGTTGCCAAAATTGCCGCCCCTCCACCACCCTTGAAATTTCTTAAATGGTGGAATTAGCTTGTTTTATTCAATAGAATGCATTTTTCTGAAAGCAAATATTTTATTTTATTATAATCAGTAGCCTTATAATAATGAGGTATATGACTTAATGTCATTCAACAATACCATTATTTATGCTATTGTCTTTTGTACAAAAATTATTGCTTATTGACCCAAATTGTTACGTCTTGTTTTTAGAATGGCAAAGTTATTGATAATGTCATCACAATCTAGAGACATGAGCAAATCTGATTCTATAGTTAACAAAGCAAATGCATTTAATCGTTCCGCAACCAGTTTTGATCTCAAATAGTTTTTTACTCGCCGCAGCACGGAAAATGAACGTTCAGCGCTACAAAAATGTGAAATATAATATTTATCACCATTTAAACGTTGGGAAAAAAATAATAAAAATTTTTAAACATGCGCAACTTTACTATTCGACTCTAGGCTAACCTATGGCAACATAAATGCAACAATAATAATTTAAAAAATACCTAAAAGGTTCTAACCTAACCTATTTAGTTACAGTATGTTTACCTGTATTCAACATTTAACAGTAAAATGTAAAACAACGTCGTTGTCTGCAAAAATATTAGGCTTAGAGTCGAATAGTAAAGTTACGCGTTTGCGATAACCCTTATCTAATATCAACAAAAACTGGAAACTTCCTTCCTTATATTATGTTATGGAGTAGTTATAAATAGTTATTTGGACATTCCCAATTAATCCTCATTCTATAGAAATAGTTTGAGAATAGAAAATAGTTTTAGAAAATATTTTGTAAATGCGGGGATGTAACAGAAAATGCCCCAAAAATCATTGCTGTTTTTCCGATGTTGATTTTTATGAATCTGTTTGTAGGAAAAATCTTATTTGTAAAGATAACAAACCTGAAATTTATGCCATTGAAACTTGTCGCAGCACACGTATTGTTGACAATGAATTAACACAATGAATTTTATTCTCGACCGCCAATGTTCGTAAATAATCACAGAGGAGGTTATGTTTTATTTCACAACACGTATAGGAGAAATCAACATGATTATATAGAAACTTATCGAATATTCGATATTAAGTCAGTGTCGAGATGACTCTATAAATCGATTTTTTTCTCGATTCAGACATTTTCCACTTTCGATAAAATTTGCCGCCCCTCAATTCTTGCCGCTCTAGGCGACTGCCTACAATGCCTGCATGGTAAATCCGGGCCTGGACACCATGCATAACCATAAACATACACGAGTTTAAACATATTTTATTGAAAACTAAACAAACCATCTGAATTAATTAAACTAAATGCCATTGAAATATCACATTCGTAGCTTTATTTTGATATATACTGTATATTATTGTATATTTAAATACTAAACAATATATATCTTATACTAACTAGGCCTATACATTTAAAATTACAAACTATATTTGAACCAGTTTGTTACATCCTAAATTAACGCGGATGTTACAAAGTGATTCAAATATCTTTTCTACGACCCTCAGCTAATTTAAACCCTCGCTAAGAAAGGGTTAAAAGAAATTCGAAATTTTAGGTTGGTTTGGGGAGGGGGGTCAAAGTTTCTAAAAATCCCTATAAGAACGAATTGGAATGAAATTTGGTACGTAGCTTCATCTAAGGCCGTAGGTGCTCGCAACATTGTCAATGAAATTAAGTGAAAGTCAAACTTAGTAAAAGCTATAAATTAAAACGATATATTTAAAGCTTTTTCATGTTAGATAGTAGTTTACAGGAACACAATTTTCAGTGCTTTCCTAAATAGCGTAGACTTTTTTTCATGACCACAGTAGGATAAGCACAGGTATTTTCAACGAACACTTAAAAAGAATTACAATTACGTCAAAAAGACTGACAATACCAACAACCACGGGCAACGCCGTACGGGTCAGCTAGTGCTAAATAAATTATACTAAACATAATTGTTGCATTATTTTTTTAATTATATGCAAATTTATAACTAACACTGTACATGTACTGCGATCAATCGCTGTTCCTATGTTACATACACAGTTACAAGTTCTGTAAACGTATAGTTTTTCCGCGCTATTTTGTTGTTATCTTATCAGTATGTCAGACCGGAAATCAATTCCCGGCATCTTTTGTAATTGAGTGCTAAAAAAAACTGGATGTTCAATCAGCATTGCTCCGTTTCATTATAAGTCTTGCGAGTAAAATCCAGCCATTGTTTGTATGTATTCCGTGTTGTGCTCACTTATTTTTTAAATTAATTAATCGTGAAATTAAATATGGTTATTCGATAATTATTAATCACTAAATGTGGTACAAATTATATCATGTTTGGTATTATTGTGAATACAATAATCTCATAAACATGTTAGAAACTTTTTCATGCCGAAAAATTTAATAATATAAAAGATTAAATGTCTGCTGTAGTGGCAGTCATCTTGGATATATATCCCATAAGAGCAATGTTAAATTTCAAACCATTTATTTCGTTTATTTTTTATCATAAAATTGTTTGCAAGGTCTCATTTTAAGCACAGTCACAATACGCATCCGTCTTGCAATTTACATTTTTTTAAGTGCTTTTGATTTTGACATTTTGCAAGTACAAAGTTAGATTTTTTTCCTAACACAATAAAAAATTAATAACGAAAAATAATTTGCAAGCCGGATCCGAAATTTTATAAAGAATATTCAGTTTTTTTTCAACACCCAATTACTTAAAAAAATAATAAAAAGATTATTTTACCACTTATTACAATCAAAGAGCTTAAACTGGGGTAACTACCCCTATACAATAAAAATAAACTTCCTACAAACTATATCTAAATATATATATTGTGTAATATTAGACTATTCTTTAGTGACATAAAAACTATTTGCAATTCGATTATTCAAGTCAAAGTAATGACATGGAATAACTACCCTTAAAATTAAATCAAGCAATAACGAAGCATTGCCGGGTCCACTAGCATTCCAATCAAAATAATTCGACCACGCAGCTGAACCGCTGACGTGAGTTTAGCGAATTTCCAAACTGAATGGTCTGCAGTAGTGGCGGCTTTCTTGGATTTTCGTCCCGTAAGAGCAATGTTTAATTTTAAGTTTATTTTTGATCATTAAATTGTTTGCTAGGTCTCATTTTAACCACGCGTCCCTTTTTCATATTTTTTAAAAATCACGTTCATTTGTCACGTAATTAACATTTTTAAAGAACCATGTTTGAACTTTTACAATGAAAAATGTATAATTAAATGAGAATCGCAAGCCGGATCCGGAATTTCATAAAGTATTTATTTTTGTTATGTTAAATGTTATGTACCTCTGCAGTGGTGGGTGGGGGTGCAAACCTAGTAAGAGAGGGAAAGATGGATGGGGTGGGGGGTCGTTTGAAAAAATATTGGAGTATGCCATTTTTCTGTCTTGTCTTCATAACTTTATAACAGTTGTGACTTCTTAAGGAAAAGGATCTCTCATCTTGAAAATGGACGACATCAACAATTACCGGGTCCGAATAGGAACCTTTGGCGGAGGTTCTTGGCGGAGGAAGACAACGCTTTCAGGTTAGAAAATATTATGGACACTTATAATTTAGTATGATCTAATGGTCCTTAGTTCATTTATTTGTAGAATTTATAATTTTACGGAATTATCGGTGCGTAGATTTTTTAAATTAATTAGGTATAAAAATAATAAATGAAATAAGCTAGGATTTCCAATCCAAAGGCAAATAAAAGGCGTTATTGTTTACAAAAAATATTTGATACATTTATAGGCCTACTTACCTAATACAGACTTATCCGAATTTAGGACGGAGGCTCCATATTTAGAACGTTATCTCCGGTGTTCCGTATTTACAATCACATTATCTGTATGTACCAATTCATCATTTACGCGATTTAACAATAAATATCAGTAGGAAAAATGTTTAGGCGATTGTTTCGTTTGTTCAGTAAACGCTTCTTGTTTTATTTTTATTCATGTGTAGGATTGGTGAAGTAGGCTGAAGGTCAACCACTTATGGATTCGTTTGGTATCGTTTCTATTTTATAGAATCAGGATGTCTACTGTAACGAAAAGTAACGAATTTTATAGCTGAGTAACAAAAGTAATTAAAACTATAATAACTCTATTTGTTTTGGGTCGGGTAAATTTTTTTGGACATTTAGGATTTACGTTACCCGTGATTTATGTTTTTTGTAGGAGTCCCGATGAAATGCCTTTGCTTTACCTCTAATTCATTCCCGCAAATTGCGATATTCAATTTCAACTTTTTCCGAATTTTAGAACTGTTATTTAATAATATTTACGCGGACCTTAAGCTTTGTATTTAAATTAGGTTTCAATGCCGATATTTCACAGGAAGAAAAACAAATTATTGTTCTAGGGAATAGGTTTTTCGCTGTTGTACCACAACACCTACCAGACTACCACAGTGGTTTTTTCGACATAGGATACGCTGTTGTATATTACATTGCGTTTTTAAACCGGCGTTTTATACAATTAGAGCAAATAATATTCTGACGTTGTTTGTGTTTAAAATAATATTTTACACTGGTACCTAGGCATAGTTAACAAATTGTATTCGGGCGTCGATTTCTTTTACGGACATTCACTGTGGTAGTGGTAGGCCTACTTAAATAATTGTGTTAAAGGTATTTCATACATTTTGCGTTATAGTTTTCGGACTTCGTTATATTTCGTAAAAAACCACTGTGGTAGGTATATCAAATAACGTTTTAACGCCGATATTTAATACAATTAGTATTAGGCCTAATTGTGTTCGGGCGTTTTTTCTTACATGGGCATTCAATAGGCGCCCTGAACTTAGCCCAACGCCAGCCCTACGATAGCCTATGCTAGCCCTATTGCTACAAACCTTTCAAAAAACATATATCCTGTCGTTATGTTTAGCCTATATTTAATAAAATATTAGTATAAAGTAATTTTTAATATGTATGAGTACAATATTTTTAAAGATTAATAAAAACTTATAATGCATGTGTAAAACTTCAATAATTAGCGTTAAATTTGCGCCATCAGTCGAAAACCTCGCGAAATTAAATACTTTCTTTAGCTGTTGTATTGAACAGAATAATTACTCAATATTAACCAAACTTGGTAAACATATAACGTACATGATTGTTTGTATTGCATATATTTTTAAAGAAATTCGAGGAAAACCTCTCTGAGAAAATTAGCCTTGAATATGCGAAAATCTCGCAGAAATACATAAATTCTTGAAACACTTGTACTGAAAAAAATAATTGCTCAATATTAACCAAACTTGGTAAACATGTACTAGGGTAATTGTACGTATTTCTTTAATACATTCTTGAAATGCTTCTTTGAGAAAATTAGCCTTGAATATGCTTCAAAAATCGAAAATCGCGCCTTTTTTAAGACTTGTATTGAACAAAGTAATTACTCAATGTTAACCAAACTCCATAAATATATACTACACAGGTAAGTATAATAATTACATAAACATTTAAAGAAATTCGTGGAATGCTTCTTTGAGAAAATTAGCTTGGAATATGCTTCAAAGTCGGAAATCGCGCGAAATGCAATACATTTTTTTAAATACTTGTATTGAACAAAATAATTGGTCAATGTTAACCAAACTCCATAAACATGTAATATAGGTAAGTGTATTATTTATATAAATTTTTAAAGAAATTTGTGGAATGCTTCTTTGAGAAAATTAGCTTGGAATATGCTTCAAAAGTCGGAAATCTCGCGAAATACAATACATTTTTTAAATACTTGTATTGAACAAAATAATTGGTCAATGTTAACCAAACTCCGTAAACATATAATATGGGTAAGTATATTAATTATATAAATTTTAAAAGAAATTCGTCAAATGCAGCTTTGTGGAAATTAGCCTTGTATATTTTTCATTGTTTCATTACAAGAATAAAATGATTAAATGTAAAACTGATGTAAAAGTTGTTTCCACTTGTAATTATGGGACTAAACTGCTATTGGATGATTTAAAGTCTTTAAATGATTGTGACTGGTTGACAGACGCAGCAATTGATAAATGTATCCATTCTTTTTTTAGATAACACAAACCATAATAGTACACTATGTTCAAGCGAGCGTGTCTGGTAAAACTTTAAAACAAGATTTTTTAAAGGGTTGTTAGGCCTACATAAACAATATTAAATTTCATGATATAGACATATTAATATTGCCAGTAAATATTCAAAATTGTCATTGGACTGTATTAATGGCTTATTTGAATGATAGCGTTCAATAGGATTGAGCGTGAATTTTACTTAACCTCATATATTTTAGAATGTTTTTTGTGTAAACACAGTTTACTTGGGCACGGATAGAATGATTCGGTTGTTTCCAATACATAAAATAAACAAAGGAATACATACAATATAATTTATTATGTTAAGATGGTTACCCAATGCATCTGGATGCCCGAGCTTATTGGAGTCTTTGGTAATCTTTATGGCGTAATTTGGATTAATCTTTATGGAGTTTGGTTAACATTGAGCAATTAATTTGTTCAATACAAGTCTTTAAACAATGTATTGCATTTCGCGAGATTTCCGTCTTTTGAAGCATATACAAGGCTAATTTGCTCAAAGCAGCATTTGACGAATTTCTTTCACAATATATATAATTAATACACTTACCTATAGTATATGTTTACGGAGTTTGGTTAACATTGACCAATTATTTTGTCCAATACAAGTCTTTAAAAAATGTATTGTATTTCGCGAGATTTCCGACTTTTGAAGCATATTCAAGGCTAATATTCTTAAAGAAGCATTCAAAGAATTTATTTAAAAAATATATATAATATATACAATGACCTAAAGTATGTGTTTTTACCAAGTTTGGTTAATATTAAGCAATTATTTTGTTCAGTACATGTGTTTAAAAAATTTATTTATTTTGCGTGTTGTACATGACCGATGTAAATCGTACTGTACCTACTTGCTTACAACCTTTATATAAAAAAGTATTTCACATTTTAGAGAAAAATATGACAAATATCTATAAATAAGTAAGATTTTGTTTCATAAAATTTATAAAATGTTATAACTGTGATGCAAAATTTTACTAAGTTTTTTTATAAAATAAAAGTGATGACAACAAAAATGTACAAAGCGAGAAATTTTTGTATTTTTAAGACAAACAGAAAACTTTTTGTGAGAAAGTTGTTGATAATTAGTGGAATTAACTTTTTTATTTGTAACAATTTTCTGTACGACCCTTTGTTTAGTCAGGAGAAAGGTAATTCCTGTAATGAATACATTTTGCGCTTGTTTGACATTGGTTTGGTGCGATCTTGGCTGTTCCGTAGGTCCAACACAATGACACCATAATACTATCTTGCTTTAATCATACCGTATTTAAAGTTTTAGGTTTTGTATTCTTTTAACATTGTATTGTTAATCGCCAGGTTGGTGAAAGTTAGTAAATACAGATACGAAATTTTTGTGGGAAAGGTAAATAGGATTATGTAAGGGGAAGGGAATCTCAGGAAATACTTCCTGCTTCCTGCTCTCTTTATTTGTCTATTCCAAGAACGCATTCTCCTCATAATTTTCAACACATGCGCAAAGATTTTATTTGCTTTTGTTTAACATTACTTAAATAATGTAAACTGTTTAAGTTTGTTTGAGCATAGTTGATATTAATATATAATGAATGGTATTTATTATGGTATTAATAAATTGAATTATAATTGTGTATTTAAATGTATATAAAGTATAATGTGTGTTTATAAAAAATAATAATACATTTTTGTAATTTGTAATTTTGAAAATAGATCAATTATTTTGTTATTAGATTTACAGTACATTAATTAATTAACACCGATATCGTTTTCGTTTTTATGATTTTTTATTGGGATTGTTCGGAATTGTTGTTGATTTGTTATTGAATTGCCCTGACCTTAACAATTATTGTTATATTTATTTATAATATAAATAACAATAATTGCAATATATTGTTTATTTATTTACTTTATTGGGTGCAAGGGTAGCTTAATGCTCTGGGGCTCTTTAGGCTCCCAATAAGTATGAAGACCTATAGGGTAATGAATAACAGTAAGTAGGAGCATAATACCCAATAGAACTTATTAATTATCTGATTTTAATAAAGAAACTTTTCTAATTTTTAAATATAAAGCTTTAAACGTCCAATAATTCTAAAATTTACTGTTCCATTTCAGGAGTTTTCCCGTCCACCAAATTTTTCAGCTATGGTATAGTTGTTGTAATTTTATTAATTATTGGAGGGGTTGAACCAAATCCCGGCCCAACCACACAAGTAAGTGCTCTACAACTGGCAACGTTTTTGGCTCAACACGTCAAAGAAATCAAGCTCGTTACGAACAGTTCTACAAGTCGTGGTTCCTTATTTTCTAATGCTGCCATTAACTTCTTCGGATCACACGACAATTCTCTTGTGAAAAAATTATACGTGAGATGGAAGCGGAACACAGACCACGTCCAAGATATTTTTCGTAAATTAACGGGTTTATCAAAAATATGCATTCCGAGAAAGGTTATGAGTTAACATCCCGAGAAATATTTGATGCAGTGTGTACTGTGCTCGAAACAGATACACCTTCGCATTCCGTAAGAATAACAAGGGAACCAATTTTTTCAAAACTCTGCTTTCTATTGGAAATCGAAATAAATAAAAAGAATCAACTTCTAATCGGCCGTAAATGGAGGGAATTTAATAAATCAGATGACACGTTAACTAATATAATCCCAAGTGATGTTGGGAATAAGTCCGAAGTCAAGCTACCAGACTCCGAAAACCAATCTATATCAATATCTGACCAATGTTTGTCTCCGGAAGTTCTATCATCGCCTGAAGTAGACGAGGATGTGCATGCAACAGTAGATTTAGGAAATGGCGACGTTGAGCCGATTACGTTACCAGTTGATAATATACAATACTATTAGCCCATAAGTGAATAATTAGGTACTTTTGCATGCGAAGACGATATCTCTCTTTCCCTTCATGTTGCTGATATTTTTTCAAATATGAATAGGGACGGACTGAACGATGTATGTGAATCTCAGCCTTCAGAAAGTAATGCGGTCCTTGATAAACAGATTGAAATTAATGAAAGTGCAACGGATACAAATTTGTCAAACCAGTTAGGCGGAATTAAAAGTAAAAAAGCAGTTAAACAGTCACAAAAAACCCGCTTATGGACAGACTTAGATACTTTTCGCATATCTCGCGATGATTGGAAAAAAATTAAAAATGAAGAAGGGAAAATAGACTTTGAAAATTTTAGGTTTGTTTTAAGGAAGGTGGCGGAGAAAGTTTTTAAAATATGTGTCATCCACTTCACAGGCCATAAAACCGGAAGCCTTAAGCCATGGGGAATAAATAAAGCTAAATTTTCAATAACTTATTACGGACGCTGCACGTATGACCAATGTAGATTGTTTAAGTTTACTATTACAGAATTTAAGTCTGGAATTGTTCTAGTATTGGTTTAATCCAAACGCAATATTAATCATAAAGGACAAGAGCGGACTACTCAATTGCGCGGACTTAGTAGAAAAATAGCTAGGGACGACTTACTTAAACAAAAACCCCTTTCATACTGGTACAGTAAAGTAGAAAAAGCAAACGAAGAGAGCATTCTCACCGGGAATCTGTTAGACATAAAGTCATTGCGCGTATTTCAGCAGACAAGGACCGAAGCTTTGCAGTTAACCGACAGACATGCTGACGATGGCTTTGATTTATTGTTTAGGATGAGAGAAGACCGTCTAAAAGACGAAGATGAGATTTACATCCAGCAAATTGGTTTCCCCCTATTCGTGTATATGTTTAGCATCAAACAAATCAAATCACTACTTTCAGTTTTGGGTAGAAAAGAGAAACTGACGCTCCATATTGACAGCACTGGGTCTGTTGTCAGACCTTTGTTAAATGACAACCAAACTGTTTATTATTATGCAGGATGTGTGCAGGTATCGAAAGGTGTCATTATGCCACTGATGGAATTCATTAGCTGTCAGCATGACACCGCTTCTATCGCCGCATTCATTCTCAAGTTTAGTCATTTTTCAGAAAAGCTCATTGGCAAACGTAAAATTATTTCACATATTGTAATTGATTTCAGCAGAGCTTTGTTAAATTCAGTTTTGTTGTCATGGAACAAATGTAACATTGTAGAGTATCTGAGACTAATGTATAGATATTGTATGGGCAAGACCAATCTCAAGGACATAGTGACAGTGCACTTGTGTTGCAACCATTTCATGCATATGGTGGCCGGTGACATAAAAAAATTAAAACTAGAAAAATATTTTAGAAAATTTATCTTGCCAGCTATTGGTGTTTTGATCAATTGTACATCCTTTGCAGAATTTTCGACCAAAGTAAGTCTTTTCATTCTGATTTTAAAAAGCCCAAAATTGACTCTAGACGTGACAAATGCTATAGCAACGTTAAATGCTGGTATAGTAAAAAGTGACCGTAGTTTTTCTGAAATTGAAGGGGACGATACTAACGGAAATTTGCCTATTTATAAAACCAGCCCATTTTATGCATTGGGGAAAACAATAGAAACTGAAATTGATGGTAAATTGTCGTGAACAGAAAGTTGTGATTCAGATGATAATGCATTTTATAATATTCAATTCTGTAATCATTTTTTAGACAACTACAAGCCTTATGCACCATTATGGTCAGGGTTTGTAATTAAACATCCAGGCGCAGGCGCAAATCTTCCCTCTAGGTTCAGCAATGCCGTTGTTGAAAATTGGTTTAAAGACGTTAAATTGAGCGTAATAGATAGGCATTATCACAACAAAGTAGGTCGGTTCGTGGAAAAACTCTCTGCCAGGATTAAAAATATTTGTAAAACTATTATTTTCCAAATCCCTAAATCGTTGAGGATCAATAAGCGCAGGACACTAAAAGGTCACACATCTTTCAGAAACTCCAACCCCGATAAAAAATTAGTTTCAAAACTAATAAAAGAAAAAAAACTTAAAGGAAGGCAACAATTTGCAGATTTACGTAAGGAACTTGGAGATTTTGACAACCCCAATATTGTAGAACGTTGGGTTAAAAAAAGTAGTAAATCTAAGGGATATTTTACAAAACCAATTCCTTATTATTTAAAAAAAGACACATCACATGACACAACTTCAGACCTGGCACCAATGGAAACGGACGAAAATAAAGAGAATAGGCATATCCCAGTCTCCGAAGTAGATATGAACGGAAGCTTTTTTAATAACTCGTATGTAGGTTTTTCTGAGTTGCATAATTGCGAGTTAGTTGACGAAGATTATCAGTCTATTAGAGGCAAAGGTTTTGTAACAGGGATTATGTTAAATGCAATAGCGAGTAGGATTTTAATTGATTGTGGTTATCCATTCCGTTATATAAGCACTTCAGTAGGAACACTAGTAATGAGGGGGCAGGAAGTACACGACGGATGTGAGATAACTGCTAGTATGATTTCGGACAAGTTTATTCTTTTCCCTTACAATTTCGGCAGTTCTGGTACTTCGCATTGGTGTTTGGTCGTCGCAGACATGCAATATAAACGGTTGTTTCACTTTGATTCCCTCAGTATAACTACTTATCACTCTAGCAATGCTTTAGATCTTATTATTAAATTCTTTAAGGGCATCAACAAAGTAAATAATTCAAGTATCGATGTAGAAGGGTGGGAAGATTGTTCAGATAGTGTTAAATATCCCAAACAAAAGGATGGGTATAATTGCGGCGTTTTTGTAATATATTATATGACACCAGTTGTTTCACATGGACTAGATTTAGGAAGCGAATTAGACGACGTAGATATCAAAGAATTCCGCAGAAAATGTCAACTAGCTTTGACTGACACAGGCAACACATTTTTACCAACTTTAGCAAACGGTCTACAAATAAATCCAGATTACTATAGTATTGACATTGGGACAGACTTTTTTGTTGCTATTAGGAAACAAATTAAACAAATGGGAAGATATCAAACTCGTCTATTTCATAACTTATACATAACACTTTTTGGACAGAGGGATCTTTCGGATGCTGTTTTGGATTACTGCAATTCGTTCATTGTGAAGTGTAATCAATATTGTTTTTCAATGGGCGAAAGCACGGCTGCTTTAAATTTAAAATTTACAGTTACTTTTGGGCCTGTTGTAACATCATTCACAAACGTAACACTTATTTTTG
>JAGFPH010015423.1:6741-21280 GCA_018207615.1 Philaenus spumarius | reverse complement strand
TAAAGCAAAACACAATTTACTAATATCGACATACTCTGAAGGAAAATAAAGTTAAAAAAAGTAACTGTTAATACTGTTTAACAAAAACAAATCCTATATCAAAGACCACTAAAAGATACTGTTACGTGGCGGCCAATAAGATGGGCGCGCAGCGTTGCCATATCTACTAGCCTCGAACACTCCTGGTATTTACCGCTTGAGGCTTGAGCGCACAGTTTAAAGAATTAAAAATGCGTTGAGTCAGCCGCATTCAGTTAGAAGCGTGGGAAGAACGTGACAACGTCGCGCTAAGGCGATTGGAGCGTTCAAGGTCTCGGTGTACACAAGCCCGTCCCTCAACGGTATTCTTTCGTGGTCTTTGATATAAGTAAAGATGGATGTGCACATAATTGATTATTGTAAATGAAGTATGTTAAGCTTTGTTAAGCTGTGTTTGACTCAGTTCAACAAGGCATGCCAAAACTCTTTTTATGCACATGTTTTGTGCAGCCTATTGCCGGCAGCAAACTGACAAAAGCTATGAGATCTACAAAAGCATCAAATAGCAGTGCATAAAAGGCCTCATTGGTTTCTATTGGGTGAGAGTAGTGGAGTCTTTTTTATTCAGGTGTCACGCTGCATCAAAGGAGCCACAGTTACAGCGGTTGCAGCCAGTCTGCATCATGTGGGATATGCAGCTTTCCCACTATATTAAAAAGTTACAGCAGCAAGGTGGTTTTGCTTCCTCCGAAATATAACAATATTGTAAAGTGAAACTGATTTTACTTTCTCACTATACTATAGTATAGAGAAAGTATAGTGATCGCAAAAAATATTTATGTTGAGATTTTTGTGGAAATATCCGTTTTGGAACCCCTGAGTCCAAAAAAGTGTTTTTTACAAAATGTATGCCTGTATGTATACAAAGCTAGAGAGAAAACTATTCGATTGATTTCGAACAAATTTGCACCAGACATGTCAAGTAGGCCTGTATAGATGCATGAAAAACGGTTTTGTAAAGTTTGAAAAACAACCCCCTTTTTGGCCAAAAACCCCCAAAAAATCAGTTATTATTTTTTTATAAAAAAAAACGGCTCTAACGATTTTGATAAAATTTGGCTTATTTGTAGCCCTTAATGTACCGTACCCTAACATATGCAAAAAACCGCATCTTTCTAAAAATTCTCGTTTAGCTAATAATAATAACTGATTTTTGGGAGTTTTTTGCCTAAAAAGGGGGTTAATTGAAAAAAAATCGTACATCTATAAATACAGGCCTAATTGACATGTTTGGTGCAAATTTGTTTGAAATCGATCAAATAGTTTTCTCTCTAGGTAATAATAATATTTATTAGTTACTATCCTACTTTAATACAATAAATTATGAAGTCACAGTCAATCTGTTTAATAATTTAAATACGTTTGTGAGAAAGTGTGTGCCAGTTTCTGCAACCGTTTATTTTTTTTATGATTTACATAATGATCTTCAAACGAATATTTTTTTTCTGGCTTGAACTATATGACTGTTATACCTTCCTCATATTTCTATTTATAATATACAGGTGATCAACTCTAGTTGACCACCATTGGGATCTCGGAAACTATCAGTTTCTTGAAAAACTTTAAATTGAGGAACTTCCCTGGATTTATATGCACATTAAAATTATGGTGTTACCGTATTTTTAATCTTCGCCATTTTCCCAATATGGCCACCGTCTTTAAGTTTTTAAATACAAACACCATATTTTGATTACATTTTTTGGTAGTACATATTATTTTATGACACTTTTGTTCTTTGGTATTTTTCTCTAAACGTAGCCATTACGCAGGGGCGTATTTACGGGGAGGGGGAGACGAAAGGGACCAGACCCCAAAGGAAAAAGGGAGGGAAAGAAAGGAAGAAGAGAGAAAGAGAAGGAGTGAGAGAGAGAGAGAAAATGAATAATCCATATAAACTATAGAGTGCTGACACTGTCTGCTGACTATTGCTAAATGAATGCAATGCTCTGACTCTCCAGTAGCTTGGGATCATATGCCATCGAAGAAATGTTCCCTTCTGTTCACAAGTTATTGCAAATAATAGCTACCCTTACAGTGACCTCCTGTAATGAGGAAAGATCATTTTGTACTTTAAAATACTTAAAGAGCTATTTGAGAAATAGGACTGGCGAAACAAGACTTAATGGGTTCTCTTTGCTCTATATCCATACAGATATTGCTGCGACACCGGACAAAGTTCTAAACGAAATGGCGAAAAAATCCAGAAAAATTCAACTTTAGCTTGGAAAAAACTATTGTGTTCATGACTGTATTATCTGCCCTGGCGATGATGGGGACCCATAACTATAAACCAGGAGATCTGGTAGGTCACCTGACCATATTGCAAGAGCTTCATGGGCTCAAGGTGGACCTTATGGTGTCTGATGTGATGAGAAGGACACTAAATTTCGACCACTCCTTCACAGTTAAGATAGATGGTCTCCAGGAGGCAGGTAGTGCTGGACATGGATACATTCAAGAATGGTATACATATGGCTCTAAAATGGCCAGCGGAGTTGGTGCAGGAGTCTATGGTCCTAGGTGTAGTTTATCTAGGGCTATGGGATCCTTACCATCGATCTTTCAGGCGGAGGTCGTTGCGATTGACCTCTGCGCCCGTGAAATCCTCAAAAGAGGAATTAAGGGAGCAAGGATTGACATCGTATCTGATAGCCAAGCAGCCTTAAAGGAACTTGAATCATTCGCCTTTGAATCAAGGCTAGTTTGGGACTGTTTTAAAGCAGTGAATGACATGGCTAGACTCAATGAAGTTACTCTTAAATGGGTGCCTGGCCATGTAGGTATCAAGGGCAATGAGGCAGCAGATAGACTTGCTAGAATAGGAGCTAAAAAGCCCTTCATTGGTCCAGAACCTACCTGTGGGAGGCCTAAAAGCCATCTGAGAAATGTTGTTGAAGTCTGGACGGAGAAGACTTGGTCCACACATTGGAACAATGCTCCTGGGCTTAGGCAGGCAAAAATGTTTATCTGTCTCTCTAAGTCAAAAGCACAGAAGCTTTTATTATTGGGTAGGAACAACCTTAGACGGATTGTGGGAATCCTCACTGATCATTGCCCGGCCAAATACCACCTCAAAAAAATGGGGCTGGTCTCGGAAGACTCTTGTCGATTCTGCTCCCTCGGAACTGAATCGGCTCAACACCTGCTGTGCGAGTGCGAGGCTCTCACACGGAGAAGATTTATGGCTCTTAGAAAAGCTTTTGTTAGCCTGGAAGAGGTCCGTGGTGTTGATCCCGGGACCCTTATTGGTTTCGTAAGAGACCTGAAAGGGATCTGGGATGATCACTAGAAAGGGATGTATACCACAATAGATCTATATGGGTCGCAGTGGTGAGGAGGCTTATTACTCCTCTATCAAAAAAAAAAAAAATTACTGTATTATGATGATTTATCGTGTTGATATCTAGTGTTTATAATTTTACGTTTTCAATCATTGTGATATTAAACTTATTTCATGAAAAATAATTTTACGATTTTATTTTACCTTACCCAAAATTGAAATAGAATCAGGCCTAAACTAGGCTATGTTATAACTAGTTATATTCAAAAGAATCTAAACAACAAACCTATTTAACAAATTGAATTTAAATTTCTTAAATAAGTGATTTCAATGTAGTAATTTCACAAGAATACAAACTAAGCTAAAGCAAATTAAATTTGAAACCATGCATTTCAAGGTTAATTGTATGTTTATAAAAGTATTGCTTAGATCGTCAAAAAATCGTTAAAATGCTATTTTACACGTTAAAAATTTTAAACATTTCCGGATTCCCCGCTTTAATGAGGGTATTCCATACCGTTTAGACCCCTCGGTGTACCACGCCCTTTATTAGTTGGTCGTCCTCTCCCCCCCCCCCCCCCACACAAATCCTGGATACGCCACTGCCATTACGGAGCTACGGGCTGTCATTTGTAAAAATAATATCAATTATTTTTAATGGAAATAACGAAATGTATTATATCCAGGCATTGTAAATTCTTACTGATGAAAGCAATAATTATTAATAAAACAACTTTGTTAAAGGTGAAGCTCTTAATTTTATACTGGATTTACTTTTAGTTTTAAAATTAAGTATTGCAACAAGTTACGCAATACATTATGTTAATTTCCATTAAAAATAATTGATATAGCAGCCATTTGTTTTTACACATGACAGCCTGTAGCTCCGTAACTGCTGAGTTTAGAGAACAAAAGTGTCATAAATAATATATTTAAAACAGGGAAAAGTTGTATTAAGTTTTGTTTTACAATGTATTTCGTAAATGGAGTGAAGGAAAGGCCACTCTTGATCTCAAATGGGTAGAATTTGTTCTCACTTTTCAAATCAAAATATACTCATTAAGAGTATTAAACTCCTTGTGGAATTTAATTTGTTCTCTCTTTACCTGGAACAATGCTGCTGTTGAAAGAGTTTTACCCTAATGAACAATATATGTACTGAAAATAAATCACAGTCAAATACAACGACTTTAAAAGAAATGCTTTTGATAAAGCATAATATTGGTCTTTCATATGATCAGTTTCATGAAGTCAACAAAAACCTGTAATTTTGAGAACAATTCATTCATTTGAAAGTAGACTTGTTACTATCTAAGCAATTTAAACATCTTTTTACTAACTTTTATTGTGTAGATCTAATATGTTTTGTTCTTTGTTTATTATCATTTTTTCAAATAAAAATATACCCATTAAGAGTATTAAACTCCTTGTGGAATTCAATTTGTTCTCTTTTTACCCGGAACAAATGCTGCTGTTGAAAGAGTGTTACCCTAATAAACAATATAGGCCCTATGTTCTGAAAATAAATCACAGTCAAATATGACGACTTTAAAAGAAATGCTTTTGATAAAGCATAATATTGGTCTTTCATATGATCAGTTTCATGAAGTCATTAACAAAAACCTGTAATTTTGAGAACAATTCATTCATGTGAAAGTAGACTTGTTACTATCTAAGCAATTTAAAGATCTTTTTACTAACTTTTATTGCGTGGATCTAATATGTTTTGTTCTTTGTTAAAGATTTATCTAATAACATTTTTTTCATATACCCCCCCCCCCCCCCCATAGTGTCCCGTTTTCCGCCTACAGAAATCTGGTCACTTTACCTATAATAGATAAAACAGTTGGTTTGGATCAAAAGTTTAGCAACACATGTTTGTTGAATGCATTAAGTTAACATTAATTACCATATCAACCAGCTTAGCAAATTTAGAATCAGTTTATTATTATTCACAACCAACAGCTTTTTAGGTTAGGTTACCAAAAATAAAAGCAAACAAAAATCAACAAAAAAGGCATACCATATTATAATTCAAACATCTGTTGTTACATATTATAAATAAAACAGCTGATTTGGATCAAAAGTTTAACACAATTTTAGGTTAGGCCTATACTAAACCAACACAAATTTCTTGAAAACATTTACATTTATTACTTTAGCAACTACTATAACCTACTTGGCAAATTTAGAATCGGTTTATTTTTTTAACAATCTTCAGTGTTTTTAGGTTGTGTTTAGATTGCTTTATTATAAAAAAATCATGCCGTAAGAAAACCTGGCCCTACTGAGTATGAATCAGTATCTCCCTCCAAGCCGGCGCCCGGGGCACTTGCCTCCCTAGTTCAAGGATTGTTTTATATTTTTTTTTTTTTTCAATTTGCCATTTTTGGCATTTTAGCCTACGGATTAGTAGAATTTATAATAAATTTATAGTTACCTTTTATTTGGTACGTCACTAATCCATTGTTGGTAAAATGATTACCTAGGTTTCAGGCTGCGTGATTCCATCATCAGATCATTAAGGGGGCGCTTCCCTGCCCGCCATATTGAATCTGATTCCCATAAGAGCAATGCTACAGAATAAGTCATTTTTTTCCGTTAATTCGTGGAATAAATTTAAAAATTTGGTTTCATTTTGAAGTACTGTCATATGCGGATGTTGATTGCCGAATACATTTTCAGAAACCGTTTTATTGTTTTCATAAACGTATGATATAAATAGTAAACAATAGTAAACTTTATTAATTTTTTACTCAGTTGCAAAAAGAGATATTGCAAAAATTCTTAGCAATCAACACCCACAATCTATTTTACTTTAAGAAAAAAAATACAGCTTTCGTTTTATAACAAAAACAGCACAAAAATATGCTTAATAGTGAAGGTATGTTTTGGTTATTTAACATTGAAATTGGTACCCAATATCGTAGTTTTGAATGTGGAGAGCCGAGCCTTAAGGTTATATTCGTTCCATTAGGATTTCGTTAAGGTTTAAGAAGCACTGTTATTACATTTCACGAACATTACAAACACTTACACAAACACACATTATATACATTGACTATACAGTTAAAAGTTAGAAACGTGAATTATTAGTTAGTACGCACTTGACGGCGAACGGTTCGCGTATACAATACGAAAAACTGGCATATACAAAATTACTTGCGATGATTGCCCAAGCTTCTACATCGGCCAAACAGGGCGCCCTTTCAAAAAACGATTCAAGGAGCATTTACCAAACACCAAAGGAAAACCTAAGAAATCGAGATACGCTGAACACCTCATTGATAACTGCCATAATTACTCCAACATAGACAATAATATGGAAATCTTACACACATGTAGTAAGGGACGTTACATGAGCGCCTTGGAGGAGTTCGATATTTATAAAGCGTTCAAACAAGAACCTAAAAACATATTAAATGAACAACTTTCATACTCCTCCAATACCTTATATGACAGCGTAATCAAAATGCAAATAAAGGAACCTGCGACTCAAGGTTAGATAACGATATCAATTTGACAATAACTAGCCAGTCGCGAACCGTTCGCCGTCAAGTGCACTCGTACTAACTAATAATTCACGTGTCTAACTTTTAACTGTATAGTCAATGTATATAATGTGTGTTTGTGTAAGTGTTTGTAATGTTTGTGAAATGTAATAACAGTGCTTCTTAAACCTTAACGAAATCCTAATGGAACGAATATAACCTTAATGATCTGATGATGGGCTCACGCAGCCTGAAACCTAGGTAATCATTTTACCAACAATGGATTAGTGACGTACCAATAAAAGGTAACAAGATTGTTTTATAAGTTGTAATTTTGAATAAAATGTTGTTTTCTTTCAAAACCGTATAACTCATTCAGTTTCCTTATTGTTATTGTTCTTATTACGCAATTTTAATATATTAACAATTTTTATTAAATTATAATTACTCGGACCATGAATGTATGGTACAATATAGTGATAAAACAAGCAATAGCGCTACAAAATTAATGACAAGACTTGTAGGATTAGCGATGGTGTTGTCAGCGCGCCAGTTCTCAAAACAATCAAACCAACCCGTCATTATACCACAGCCTTCAGGCTAAACTAAGCATTTTACCAAGAAATGTAAAGAATATTTTTTTCTTTTTTTGGTTGATTTCCAACAACTTTTACGCTTTGACAAATCACCTGCCCAAAAAATACAAAACTTTCTCGCTATGCCTAAATTTTATGTCACATGTCTAAATACAACGTTGACTTTCTTTGTTTTATATTTTTTCCCACTACATAAAATATATTTTTCTATTTTGTTTGATACCGTCAGCACGGTCATTGTGTTTTAAGCAATATTTTAAAATTTCAGAATCTTATCTTATCACTAAGTGTGTGTTCAAACGGTGTTAATGATACGCGACGAATTAAAATGTGTACCGGTCGTGGACAGAGTATCTGGTGTTTTCACCTATGAGTGGGCGTGGTCGGCTTCAAAATTTAGGCCAATTATTACCCAAGATTTTATAAGGCAAAATAATATTAAAGCTACTTATTATTTGTTAATAATTAGATCTACCTTTAATAGATTTTCCATATAAAACTAATTTCTACAAATTTTGTAAAGTTATGAAATATGTATAGGCCAGTCGATAAAGGTCAATTTAGACCAAAAATGCCAGTAATTTGCAATACGGCTGAATTTTTTTTTTATAAGTACATTAAAGTATGTAAATTAACATAAAAAAAAGTTTACCAGTCTATCGATTTCCCAAAGTCAAAAAAAAATCGATTATCATTTTGTTTTCGATTATCCTTGATATTTCGAGCTGGGATGAAGATAGAGGACAATAAAAAATACCACCGTGTAGGGGAGGTATTTTTCAACAAAAAAGGTCATATGTATTTATTTCGTCCGAGCAAAAGTTTGTCTGGAAAAAATTCGAATGCAGGTATGTATTTTGCAGCAGGGGAAATCACCAAAAGGGGACATCTTATTCATATATGAAGTGTTGGCTCATTCTAAATTGGCCGAATTTTAATATATCGAATTGAAACTTGACATAGGAGTTAAAATATATATTTTAATTATTTATGCTGAGTCTCAGCTTGATATCTTGAAAATGACCCGATCTAGGAGTCGATTTCGATTATCGATTTTAGGAGTACCGAATCCACGAACTAATTTCAATCTATTCCAGTTTCGTCAATTTTTGGAATATCAACACCAAATTTGTTTTACAAGTTGAGTACACCAGTATAAATATTCTTAGTAAGTATGAACGATTTTTTTATTTTTATTTTTAAAAACGAAGCGCTTGAAAATAGTCTTCTGTTTTACCTATTTCGTTTTAACTATAACACTTTTGGATTCAACGACTCCATTTTCGACATTTTTGAACATATCGATTTAAAAATTGGTACAGAAGTTAAAAATACAATTGTTTTTTGCTATAATTATTTTAAAAACTATATTTAAAAAAATGACTAATCTGCAGCTGATCAACTCAAGCGTTTTGATGAAAAATCTAAAAAGGTCTAAAATTATACTTTTTTAATTTACTTGTGCTTTTAAAAGTAAATAATGAAAAAGGTTTATACTCCTTGAACTTGTTTGAATATATATATTTAACTTGTATAAAAACTTTCAGGTTGATATTTTGAAAATTTTCTAAACTGGAGCTGTTTAAAATGAATTGGTGGGTCCGGTACTCCTAAATTTGAGAAACCCATTAATAAGTCAAGTGGCTCTAGATCGGGTAATTTTCAAGATAACAAGCTGAGACTCAGCATAAATGTTTAAAATGTATATTTTAACTCCTATGTCAAGTTTCAATTCGATATATTAAAATTCGGCCAATTTAGAATGAGCCAACGCTTCATATATGAAGAAGATGTCCCCTTTTAGTGATTTCCCCTGCTGCAAAATACATACCTGCATTATCGATTTTTTTCCAGACAAACCATTGCTCGGACGAAATAAATACATATGACCTTTTTTGTTGAAAAATACCTCCCCTACACGGTGGTATTTTTTATTTTCCTCTATCTTCATCCCAGCTCGAAATATTAAGGATAATCGAAAAAGAAATGATAATCGATTTTTTTTCGACTTTGGGAAATCGATAGACTGGTAAACTTTTTTTATGTTAATCTACATACTTTAATGTACTTATAAAAAAAATTCAGCCGTATTGCAAATTACTGGTAGTTGTAACCTATACCGACTGGGCTAGTAGGCCTATGCCAATTAATAATGTCGTGAAACGCATTTTAGTTTGCTTATCACATTTTTTTTCGTACTGTCAGTACTAGACGCGTAGGTTCATTTATTCATTAGGTGGATATACACGGAACAATTTTTATCGACCGATCTGACAAATTTATCGTTAGAGGACTGTGAAACTAATAAAGTTAAACGATAAACGATAAATCCACGGCAATAATTTGAAGCGATAGTTTTTGTCGTTTGACATAAACACGATGATTTATCTGCAGATAAATTCGTCAAAATATCTGCCGGTAATATGCAAACATGTCTGAGCGTGTTTTATTGCGTCTTGTGGTAGTTTAGTTTGTATGGTGAGCAAGGAGTTTATTACGGGTTTTCTTGAGTTGTGTCGTAACAATCCATGTTTGTGGGAAACGACTAATTCCGAATATACAATCAAAAATATAAAAAAAGAAAGGCTATTAGCGTACAGCAAAACCCTGCAACGATCAATTTTGACAACTCTACTTCTAATGAATATTTCACCCACTAAAAATTATCCAATCGCAATAATTCAAAAACCGTTGGAAAGGTAACGATCTAAACTTTAATTTTTGTATTCACAAGTTTTTTCTAAAACGTATGTTTACATACGTAATCATCGTTGCAGTTTATTAGTTTTCTTCAACAAACTCGGCGCCCGTAAATTCACCGGATTTCGTCATAAAACACGACGAAGTAACCCATCTTTCTTCTCTTTCTAAAGCCCGCCCATTACTTCTTCTAAAGTAAATCTAGGTATCGTTGGATTCTTCACAATTTCCCCTATCTAATACTGCCATCCAATCAAAAATCGGACAAATAGTTCTATATCAAAGCCCACTAAAGAATACCGTTGAGGGACGGGCTTGTGTACACCGAGACCTTGAACGCTCCAATCGCCGTAGTGCGACGTTGTCAAGTTCTTCCCACGCTTCTAACTGACTGCGGCTGACTCAACGCATTTATAATTCTTTAAATTGTGCGATCAAGCTTCGAGCGGTAAATACCAGGAGTGTTCAAGGCTAGTAGATATGGCAACACTGCGCGCCCATCCTATTGGCCGCCTCGCAACGGTATTCTTTAGTGGGCTTTGATATAGAGTTGTGGGCCGTTTTGTAGACCCTTGCTATTGGTCAGTTTTTCAACCAATAAACAGCGTTATTTATTACACGTGTTATCTGTGTGACCTCAATCGTTTTTTAGAGATATTTTGGTATCTTTGTAAACATAATGCTTCAAGCTAACTTTCCCTGTAAACCAAGTGAACAGTTTGTTGTGTAGGACCGTGGGAAAGTGACTGCTAATACGGTCTCATATAAGGTTTAAATATGAACCCTAACGGCTTTTTATAACATGGGTAGACATAGGAGTTTGCGCGCGCATCCTGTATGGCTTCAATGTGCTAAAGATTTCTTCATTTTTTCTCACTTTTGTTATTCAAATAATTTTAAGTCAAACACTTTTAGGAAAAGATAATTTACAAGTATACGGTTCAATTCTTTGATTTATTCTCTCCACTTTGTTATAATATTTCATTTTTGGGTAAAGCAAATATTCCTAAATTACGTTTGAAACTAGGCCTAGTTTTGTTAGCAGTCGTGTAGATGGAACATAAAAACTGGTGTTTTCAAAATAATAAATTTGAAATTGATAAATGTTTTTATACAGTTCTATTTAGAACTAAATTATGAAACTTTTTTACGCTTACGAAAAAATTACAAAAAACGTTTACTACTTGTTATGTAGGCCTAAATTTGAACATTTTCCTTTCGTTACTGAACATTTTTTGTTTCTTGAGCTAATAACTTTTACAATTTTACATCAATAATTTTTTTAATTGCATATATGAATTCTTTGAACCTTTATCTACAAAAAAGGTACAGAACACTTTTTGATTGGTATACAATTACTATATTTGGCGAGTTTTTGAAAATATGCTTACACACGCACCGAAATGACTTAACGTTGCAAAACATTAACATGGACAGTTGTAGGGTTAAAAGTAGCAGACAAGACATTTGTACAGCAAAAATTACAAACAGCTTAGAACAGCTTTTCAGAAAGAAGTAAGAAGAGTAGAGGAGTCTGAAAGAAGCGGAGCTGGAGGCGGTGATATTTATGTAGGTAGGTTACCTAAGTTGTGTTACTGTGATTTACTTCTCTTCACCTGCGATGACGCAGAACCATGTTCAAGCTGTTTGAGAACGTAATAAATACCACCATTATTACATTTGCACATTTATTTTCACAAACAAGTGCCAAAAATGGAAGAGGAAACATTACACACTAAATGCTCATGCAATATTACACACTAAATTAAAAAAAAAAAAAAACAGTAAAATTACAATAAAACTGAAAGGTAGGCAAACGTATATCTTAAGTGTAATCATCTTCTTGGTTTAAGAGTAAATTTTTCGACAACACCATGACTACTTTGTTTTCTTTCAACAGTCCTTTTTCTATATATAGAAGTGCGAGGTTTGAAAACCTATCATGGGTCATTGTCTAATTCCAAAACCTATCCCCCTCGTTGCTGAGAAACTCCTCTCGCACGACGCAGAGCTAACGGGAATGGTTGCAGCAATTCTCAAAGCAGTGAATAAGTTTGGAAATGTTTCTTGTTTAAATATTATTTTCAAATTTTACTTTCTGGTTTTTCTCAAGGTATGAAGTAGTACAGTTTTTAGCAATAGATATTCCCACTTTGAGTACAGAGGTATTTATTTTTCCTACCACCAAACTTTTCCAAAAAAACCTTTTTGACTGTTCAAAATCAAAATCTAACGAACCATCAACAGCATTAGCTATTTCTAGTGATTGTTCATTAAACCGATCAACTGGTCTTTCAGTGAGACGACATCTAGTAGTTTGACGTGAACGTTGGATTTCGAATAGTTTGTATCACTTTGACTTTTTTGCTCTGTTTCTAGGATCCAATTTGTACGTTGTCAAGAAAGTTTTTCGCTTAGCCCCTCCTCCCCCCAAGCCTTCCCCTTTAGACGCCTATGATGTTTCATCTTTTAAAGTCGACATTTAGCTAGGTCTGTGTCAAAGTAAGAATACTTATGGGGGGGGGGGGGGCTAAGAAATCTTCCGGATTCTCGAGTGTTTTGGTACATTTTACACTTACCTACAGCCATAGATCATGAATAATAAATAGATCTTGCATCGATACGGCAGCAGTGTGGCGAAAATTGGGTTGTCGGGAAAATAGCGCATGATCGCGCCGCGAGGTAGCGCTAGGGAGAAATCATTGGTAGCATTGGTGTTTCACACAGCTTCCGTCGTTTCCCCAATAGATAGCGCCACTATCGTCGAATTTCCAGTGGAACGAAATATTGCATTGGATCGGAGTTCTATTAGGTTATCCAAATACAATGCTACAACTAACTAAACGTTTAAGCCGACATTCAAATTGTAAAAATCTTAGTTTCTTCTGTAGGCCTAGTCTGCGCTGTAGGCACTGCCTACATACATTGAGGAAATGCAATTTAAAAAATAACAGTCAGGTACTATATTGAGCGTATAAATAGGCTATTAATCGGCCCTTTAACCACGGTGTAGGCCTACCAAGTGTAAGCAGGAGTGAAAGTATTCGATACTAATTTGTACATTTGACCATTATGCGTTAGATTGAGTCTGTTCGACTGGAACTAAATGAATGAAAACCTTTGCGTATCGGGTCTATAGAAAATTGTCGTGTTAATGCTTTGATGCAGTTTTTCCAAATTTATGAATCACTCAAAAGAGTAATTCATTGGGGGGAAAACTGTTGTCACCAACCTTTTTTACACTCTTATCAAGTTTAAATGTTATGAAATTTAAAAGTCTTTACTAATTAAACGTAGGACTTTAAAATTATTTTTGGATAGAATTCCGAACTTTTTTTTTTAATGTGCTTTGAATTATTTCACTTTCTGTTGACCACTTGTTTGATATATAAATGCTTTGCAACTTTCTCAAATATTTACTTTCCCTATATATGCATTAACTGCATTCACTGTACACAAATTACAATGAAATGCAGTTCTTTTACAACTTTCACTGCTCTATTGCAGATATAATTATGTTATAGTAACATATAAGAGCGATATTTTCGAGGTAAATTTACACTAAAATGCCGATGCACTTCCACTGCTTTCTAAATAGATTGTAGGCCTACTTCAAGGCTATGTAATTAAAATAATTGTAACAATCCTTATTTCTCAAATGTGTTTTTTTGTGACAAAGCCATATCGCCCTTAATTATTCATCAAAATTTTATTGATTATTGTAAAGCCTATGTCCCCCTCTATTGACGAAAAATAGATTAAAATTATTGTTTTCTTTTTGAAAATGTATTAAAAAAACTTTCCTATGAAAGTTCATACGATTCCTACAGTGACTAGATAGATACAGTGCGGCCAAGTGAGTTCTCATTTCCTTTTGGTCGGCAGCCATGTTTAACCTACATTCTTTTCTGTTCATGTTCTATTTGTTACATATTTTTGCACGAAATAATAGAATACATTTTTCAAGAAGAAACACAATTTTTATTATTTATTTTCAATATAAATATCAAACTGTAACAACTAAATAGCATGTTTTCCTTTTATATATAAAAAAAAATTAACTGGGTGTGCTTAAGACCACACGTTGGAAGTGATAACTTCTATGACTACGGGGATTTTTAACTCGGTAAATGTGTACAATTATAAGGATTATAAAACTGTAGGCCTATTTGTTCAAATTGTTTATTTATATCCGTTATTATATATTTAAAGAAAGGTAAAAATATTATCTTTTAGTTACCTTTTATTTCATATTGATAGATCAAATGATTTAGAAGTTGTAACAATTCAAAATATATCCCTATATAATAATTTAAAACATTAATGACTTTGCTGACTTTGGTATTTAATATACATATAACACAAATATCATATATATATATATACATACATACTATATCTCGAGCGGTGACGGTCGCGAGTTTGATGCTTTT